>DWAJ01000559.1:0-31092 GCA_018238005.1 Eurema mandarina
ATATATATATATATATATATATATATATAAAAGAAAGTCGTGTTAGTTACTTCACTTATAACTCGATAACGGCTCAACTGATTTGGATGAAATTTGTGGGGATGTAGTTTAGAACCAGGAGAAGGGCATAGGATACTTTTTATCCAGTTTCCAGGGGAATAATTTTTTTATGAAAGTAAACGCGGACGGAGTCGCGGGCAACAGCTCGTATTTTAATAAATAATAATAATAAATATTTTCAGGACATTTATACACGCAGAAGCTTGTGTTATGACAACTAGATAACGGAATAAATAACATATACATACTTTTCTTTTGCAATATCCATACATACAATACATAGTAATTTTAAATTGTATTTATTTTACAACAAGAACAAGCGTTCTTAAATATAGCCACTAATTTCAACCTATTTATTAACGCGCTCCAAATAATGGTGTCATGAGTAAGTAATCAAAATAACAATATTAAAAATCTCCGCAGCTACGATAATTATTAACAGCGACTATCCATACTAAACTATACTATCTACACTCAAACAAATAATTCTAAAGCAATACATAGTTACAAACCTAATTACTAAAAAATTCGTCAAGCGTCATGAAACTCAAGTTGCTAATCATAAATTTCTAGTTATTACTGCAAGTATCTCGAACTGTGATATATGGTTACTATGGTAACCAGCGCGTACACGGGTAACTTGTGGTTGAGCGAAAGTCTTATAAATCTTACTTTCCAACTTAAGATTTCACCTATTGTTACTTCGTTTAATATAATAAAGTCTTATTGACGTCAAGATCTTTTGATGTGGAATATAAATAATGTAATACTTTCATCACGTATGAAAAAACCATTCCAACAGTTCAGAAAATTGTCAAACATCGTATTCCGAAATGGTAATACATTTATTTATTCATTTATTTTTTGCTATATGTTAAGACTTTAGTTCAATAAAGTACACAAAACAACGAGAAATACAGACACCACCACCACAACCGGCCTTGAGCCTTTTCTACCAGGCGATCATACATAAATAAAATAATATTAACAAAAAATGACTACGTCAAGACAAGTGTGGCGCTGCAAAATTATTACGTCATACATAAAATGCAATAATTAGTACCCATCACATTATAAGGGGGTTAATTAATTCTATAAAGAGCCTTTGAACCGCTGATGAAACGTGAACACCCCTACAGACAAGTATTGTAGAAAGGTCGACAACTCCTTAGAGGTAAATGTCAGGCATATAACGCTAATAGGCTTCGTTGAATGCAGCGACAAAGGGTAAAAAACATATGTGAAAAGCTCTGGAAAAATTATAACCTATACATAAATCTATAACTACCCTACACTCATATTATAAAGAGGAAAGATTTAGTATTTTTGTTTGTAACGAATAAACTCAAAGAGTACTGGACCGATTTTAATAATTCTTTTCTCATTAGAAAGCTACATTATCACTGAGTAACATAAGCTATTTTTAGTACTGTGTCTACACGTGCCAAACCGGGACGGGCCACTAGTTATAAAAAAAACCTTCCTCTTGAGTAACTCTATCTATTACTAAAACCGTGTCAAAACCTGTTCAAGGATCACATAAGGTTAGAAAAACAACGTAAAACGACTTAATTTTATACTACTCTTATATTCGAACATGACACGACAAAATCTTTAATCCTTGACAATTAAATTTAAACAGTTTAAAGCGATAGCATTTATGCGGGCTGATAAAACCGAAAATGATAATATTAATCGCTGCGCCTTGACCCTACTTGCAAATCTAGGTTAATCAATTTATATTAATCATTTAAATTTGCAAGCAGTATTGTATTGTAATGCGTTTAATTAATTTGCTCTCAGTTAAACGTGCAATTTCGGAATAATTTCAAAGCTCCATTTTAAGAGCAACATTGTCGTTTGTAATGTTACTGTGGCGAAAACTAATACACTACGGTATTCCAGTTCGCTATAAAGCCTGGTATCATATTCTCCAATAAACTTTGTCGGTAGACAAGAGACTTAGTTTCTATTTGCAACACTGTGTGACAGGTAAATTTACACTGAGACTTTTACATAGCAAGAATTTTTACTAGAAAATTAACCTCAGGAGGTTTTTCACTCATATTTTAAAGGTAAGTTCAATTACTATAAAATAACCTATGTTATAACACGTATATTTTGCAAAGTATCTACAAACATTGAAATTGTATCAACAAGTCAGAGGCTACCCCAGTCCCCACTCTGCGGCAGTGAGCACACAATATTATTTTTCTATTATCATTATAGGCCAAATTGCAGCTTACCTCGTAGAAATAGGCCGTTAGACCACTATTTCTGTCCGTCAAAATGTCACGCTACGGTTACGCAAACATTGCGACACTAACAGCTGACTCGATATCATTTATATCTATTATACAAAATATATAATAATTTAGTACAACAGTGCGGCCGTGTAGTTTATTATTAACTTGTAAAATCCTATTTTTGAGATTGTGAAATCTAAAACAATAACTTACAGATCGTATGGTAGCAAAGGAGACTGGTTTACCTGTAACAAAGAATAAGACTTATTAGTTTATACCAACACAAATATCTATGATGATGTCTATCTGACAATCAAACATGATGTCGAACTTAGTAAAATAATAAGCACTTTAAATAACGGTTTATTTAAAGTGCTTATTATTTTACTAAGTTCGAGACTCACATCAACAAAAATTTATTTTTATTAGAGAAGGGACTGTATTCCGAGATTCGTTATAATAAACACTTCTTTCAATGTCAAGAGGAAACGTTTTGGTACAAATTTATGATTTTCATCTCTCCACCAAGGTTAATTACGAGAGATTGTTACGTAAATGAAATTGCTTTGATATTTTTATATTTGCTCTCTAAATTCGCGTTTAATATCTGTTTTATTTTTTAATGAACTATCGGAACTTCGTGGTTTTTATTGCGTTACAGTAATGAAGAATTCTAGCGTAATGTTAAAATTCTATCAACTTGGCAACAATAAAAGAAAAAATTTCTAATGGATTTAGTAGTTTCGAAACTGTTTATGAACAAACAATGAAATCCATCTAATTACAGATAGGAAATAGACACTTAAATTACGTCTTAAAATTTCCACCTGTTAATTAAGGTAAACCTTTGGCTTAGTAGATCTAGAACCAATACATAACTAAGACAATTTTATCTTCAAATATAAGTAAGCACGTAACACATTGCGAAACTAAAACGAGGAGATATCATATTTCCTAACAGTAGGAGCGCACTCCGACCAGCTACCCCAGATGTCAAGTGTAGCAGAACGACCGATCGAGCGCTGAATCTATCTTAGAGTCTACAGCTCAACTCCGAAGACATTTCAGGTGTATTTTAAATAGTTTCTATACAGGTAATACGTGACTTTCGAAACGACAATACGTTGAACTGATGTTCCATCCGATTCTAGATTTAAATAGCTTAAGTTCTATAACTCTTAAAGCTGTATCAAAATTTTTCGATATCGAAGACGATTGCATTCGAAGTAAGGTGTATATGTGAAATCGACGTTTATATTTTTCATTTATACGTCAATATTTTTTGGGGACAAAAACGCCGCATAATTTTCAATTATATTTCTTTGAAATTTATATATTTGTCTTTTACATAAAACATTTAATGTGTGGTCAAGTAGGTACTATATCTTGTTGGCAAAAAAATTGTTTCAGTAAAGACTTTTTAATTTTTATAAGTTTCTACTTTAGATGGTTCGTCTCATAAGACTTCTGTCTATAGTCGTTTCCTAACCACCTTTAGTAATGAGCAATAAATCAACCTTGATATCTAAATTTCAACTTCGTGACTTTTGTAAACATTACCGAGGAGATTTCAGCTAATCGCTTTTGAAATAGATTTAACTGGAGTTTTAACCACTTAGTCGTCAACTACTCAACAATTTTTCATTAATAGCATTCAAAGGCAGTTTAAAAGCGGAATCCGAAATTTTATATGAGACCAGTTTTAAACCACCGTTCAATTTTTTAAGCTCCTATATAATAATTTGGTGTTTTTCATTATTCGTACATTAAATACTGTACAGCTTTATATATTCGACTCATCTAGTCGTTTACTGAAGATTTCGTTTTAAAGAAATTTTATTCCCAAAAAAGTCATAAGTCACTTACTTGAAAACAATACCAAAAAAATATGGATTACAATAGGTTCGTCATCAATAACGATGATTTGAGATTTTGAAAATATATCTCGTGCATAGAAACAGCTCGAAATAGAAGATTAACAATAGCCAATCAATTGTGGAGGAAAACATATTCCGGTGTTTGTGTGTGCGTCTAACAATCGGCGGAAAACATTAAAAATAAATCCAACGTGACTTTTACTTGGGATCGATTTATTGGTTCGTATGCGCTCAAAGCGTCTGCTCATTTACATGACAAACCGATTGTAAACTACATAAGGGAATGCTTTAAAGGATTTAAAACGAGATTTATTCGTTGTTAAACTCGATGTTGGGAAAATTTTGCAGCAAACGTAGCACTTGGAATACCGAACTATTTTTATGTTAAGGGAAATATATTACTTAAAAAAGCCAGAAGTTAAAACATTGAATAAAAGTTTGTAGTGATGAATTTAAAATTGATGCAAAAAGGATATCCTATTATAATTATAAACTAGAAAGTTTTTATGAGAGGAGACTTTTCAAGCCGGTATTCAAACGGAAGCATAAACTACGCGAAATAATATACTATAACGAAATAACCGATTAGTGTACTATATATTTCTTAACATAATACTAACATTATCATTTTATACTATTTCTCGTACCTTACACAACCTTATACAACAATGCAAATGAACTTGTAAGACAAAAACCAACGGGATGAACCTAGTTAACACATCCTGATTGGTCCCGCATGACGCTACTGCCAGCACCCGAGTCTTTCGCAACGTATTAAAATGTCATACTATTGCGGTCATATCTCAAGCAATCCATTCTGCACCAATACACAGACAAGTATCAATTGAAATTGAACCTTAAATCTATTTGGGCAAAGTATAAATTCCTTTATATATCGAGTGACATTCATATGAATGTATGCTGATTTCATTTGACAGACAACGGAGCCGAGACGATGGTATTGTGATCATTTTGTTCGGATCGCGCACAAGTACTGTATATATAGCTGTAAGCCCTGTTGATTGGATCCAATAATAGATGTAAGGCGACCTGAATACAATCAATTTGAATACCGTTATATTTATAGGCCTATGTCTGTTTCAGACAGGGTCTGACATTACCCTACTGAGAATAGACGGTAACCTTGTTGAAAAGCCTAATACTGAAACGCTATACAAACTTAAGTCCAAATCAAATCAATCTGACAGTTCGCCATACAAATCTGACAAAATTACTAGACTTGAGGAGTGCTGAAATTTAATTGGCGTACGAGTATTTGTCAGTAAGAGGATAAAGAGTTCCCTTAAATACTGAACATGGTGAAAGCCCAAAATATAACTTATAGTTAAACGATTCATTAAAATGCACTACATGTAAGGCACTTTATTGTGGAGTCCTTTCGTTACTTTAACGCAATACGAATAAAAATTTTAACTTTTAGAATAAAACGCGTAAAAAATAATTACACGTACAATATTGCTCAATCCAGCCTTGATTTATCTAACTTCTGTGAAAATCTGTACAAAACAATAGACAATTTATAACATACTGGTCCTGTTAGCCATGAGACGGCATAATGCATCCACGTTTTTGTTACAAAACAACCGAGTGTAATTTCGCTAATTTTAGACCTTGGATCGTTCGTGACTGAATGGTTAAAATAACGTAATAACTATTAAAGTTGTGGTTTTCAATTATTTAGCCTCCGTTTACTTTGCTGGGCCGAATACACGTAGCATTGTATTGATACAAGCGAATTGCCCCGGCTTCTTGAATCACTCTTTCTATTTAAAAAGCCGCATAAGAATATATTGCGTAGTTTTAGCTTTAACTTAACTTGCAATGTATGTAAGAATGTTCGGGTGGAATCTTGCGACCCGATTTTGAAGCAGATACTCTCAACCGATTAAGCTAAAATTTTGTATGCACGTTTAGATTGGATGACAATACACGATTAGTTGAGTGACGTCATTCTAAATTCAATATCGTTAAATAAAATCTTTCTTGAAAAGGATTTTTGGTTTAATTTATAAAGATTTAAGCATACATAGGGATGTATAGAAGGACAGAGAAAGCGACTTTGTTTTATACTATATAGTGATTTGATTTAACATAACATTTTATGACTGAACATTTCAGTGCGACATCAGACATGTAATCATAGAGGAACAATGTCTACTGTCTATGGTCATAAAATGTGACCTCCCCGTTCAATAACAAATTTTTTATTCAGTCATGAGCATATTAAGTGTGCATGCTACCTGCATGTCACGACAACATAGTACAATGTTATTAACAATTTAGTCGGTAATGTCAGTTGCTTTTGTTTTCTTTATGATTTTAAATAAATAATAGGTATCAAACATTTTAAATGTGAAGTTTTAATGTACTTATATTTCGTTAAGTATAGACTTTAAGGCACTAATTAAAAAAAAATGGCAAATAATATCGGATGATACAAAGCTATCTATTACATTTCTTTTGTCATAAAATAAAATAAATCTTCAGTTCTAAATATAAGACATATCTAAAAACACACAGCATTTCTATTGCTAAAAAAGCTTTCAAAAATATTGTTAGTATGCAACCGGCATAAAGCCCATCGCTTGTCGTACCAAGTTAGCTGAAACAGAATTAAAACTTGAGAGATCAATATTTGTTTTCAATAAACCCCAGTTCAGATAAGTTCTATGCAAATAGCCACGTTCCGAGCGAATTTTCATCTTTTTATCAGCTGTGCATTGGCGATGTTTCCAATTGTGTTTTCAAATTTACTTCATTTCGTATTATAACCTTTACTACAGTTTTTACGAAGCGAAATTTTAGCTTAACAATTTTAAATGTTTAATTTGTGTATTTAGTCTAGTACGTATACATATCCTGTACGTATACATACAGGATACATAAAAACTAGGATACTAAAGGATACATAACAAACTATGATTTTTTTTATATATTAAATAGTCAATAACCTTTTTTTGGATCATCAACTCGGAACCATTGTAAAGTATGCTGTATGTACCGCGGACAGCAAATACAGAGCAGTGACTAATATTATTGAGGATAATTCATACAATGAATTCGGATTCAAATTATCGTTCCGCCCACATATGGTATTGGGTACGCGCGGGATAACTGTCTTACAAAAAAAAAAAAGGACACGGTTCTCAGTAGATCCATCTGATCTAAAAACCTAGTTATTTGATACCCATTAAGTCATATTATTATTAATGGGTACTCGCCTTTATTGGCTTCGAATAAACTAATAGCCTTAAGCAATTTATAATTAACGCTAATATTTTATACGTAATAAATCATTTATATTCCGTTATTAAAAAATAAGTACACTATTATTTGTTGCCCCAAATATTTGAAGAAGGTTTGTTTTAAGATTTCGGTTCGTTTCAGTTTTCTTATTATTACGGATATTGCTATTTGCGAACGGAGTTTATATGAAAATGAAAAATGTTTTATTTCTAAGTAAACTTTAAACAAATATTTTCAGAAAGTCTAAAGTAAAGATATTTCAATACTCATTAGCCTCTTCTAAACGAAGACAGTCTCAACATTTTAGAACTAAAGTGCTCGAACAAACCCCACTTTGTTCTATATAACATAGAAACCTACTTCGGGGCAAAATATTAATTTGCAACAAGACATGCGTTTTGAGAAACAGCAGAAATAGTGCACGTCTTAAGACCGCGCTAAGCTTTTGCCCTACTCTACATTTGAATTAGCCTCGTTCGCAAGGATCATGTTATACTTTTGAAACTTAACCATTTTCTTTGAAATATAAGACATGTATTTAACTAAGATAACTATATAGTTATTCTATGTACAATGTATTCGATCTAAAAACGACCTCTAAGACAAAAAACTTTGTGTTCCAAAAAACGAAGTTTATAATTTTGAAGCCTTGATTTTGAATTACAGCGCTAATCAAAAATTTCCCCAATTAAAAAATCAAGCGCACAATTTTGTTACTATACTATACCCACATACTGTCGTATGCATAGGTCACAGCATGACAATCGAAAGGTTGTCAATCAGTTGTGGCGTGGGCTCGACATTAACCCACTTACCGCACAGTGGGAGAATCGCTAGAAAAAGTCACGAAATCTTATCCTCACCCACGCTCGTGTACCTACGTGCTATAGACATTTTATTGGTTGCAATAGTTTGTAGAGAAAAAAGTCCTAGTCCTGAATGCAAGTCTTCTGTAATTTTTTGGAAAAATAATTTTCAAAGTACGTTTATTTATTTATTTATGATTCGTTATAAAAGATACAAACAGCTCCAACTAATAGAATAAGCACATTAAATTAGCCATATCACTACAAAGTGAACTCTTCGAGACAACCATAGAGAAAAAATATTGTGCTGGTGATGAACAGCAACAAATACGTTTTATTGTTCAGAAGACGACACCTTATGCAGTTATTACATACTCACAAATCACAACCCTGAAACTTTGATGATATAAAAAATGTTTCAAATAGATTTTACAACAAACTGTTAAAATTCAATCATTAAAACGCAATTAAGATTCACGTATGAACCAACTACGCAACTTCTCACATACATATTCCATCTGCTACGTGTTCTTGAATAAACAAATTATATTTACTAACGTTGACCAGAAACGTCTTAAATTTTAATAGTTTAGATTTCCAGACATTTCGCGATTGGATGCGGTCCAAACTACATCGGTGCACCGTGAGAGAATTTATTGTTTCCAATGTATTCATAGTAAATTCATATTAACACCGAGTCTAGTGCTGTTTCACTGTTCTCGGGCGTTATAATTCAATTTCAGGGTACCTACGAATGGCTTCTACAAGCTGTATAACTCACAAGAGCTTTTTTATTTAATTATCATTAAAGTAGGTTTTATTTAGGTACAACTGAGTGTCTACAAAAGTATATTAACGCATTCAAAATTACACATAATTTAAATCAAAGCCAGCATTTACGAAATATTTCCAATTCGCTATGAATCTATTAACATAGTCAATTTGCATTGATGATTCGATAAACAAATGTTAATTTAGAATATTGAATTACCCATATAACTAATAGAATTATTATAACAACCACGTGTTGTCACAAGAGGGTAGATGTCGATTGACAATTCCTAAATTTGCGACACACATCATTAAAGTACTACATAAAGTACTTACTTTATGATACAGATAACGCCGTGATAACGCTTGCAGGCACACAAATATTTGACGAGCTGACATAAACATCGATAATATAATGTTTGATCATTTGCTTTAAATGACTGAAGGTTGGAATTGATTATATAGAATAAACGGCGTTGATGAATATATTAGGTAAAACATTTTTCGTAGTTTTGCCGAGGCACTTTGTCGACGAAGAATATGAACATTTTCCTACATTGTTTCATCTTTATTTAAGTCACAGTCATTCACCGAGCATAGAGATTGATACGTAAACTTAGGAACTCTAAATACGCAATTGGTTGTACATTTTCTCGTATTTGTATTTTGTATAAAATTTTGAGAGCGTTTCTTATTGTCAATTCTTAAGCACAGCCTATTAATTATTATTTAGACTCCATACAACAATTCTATAACACATTGTCTAAATCTTGACGAACTTTTAATTTTATTTTTCTTTTATTTTACAAAGTTAAAATGTAAAAAAAAAATTTAAACCTATGAATGAGTGTAAAAACGTTTCGATTTTTTTTAATTTCATCCAGTTGTTGCACAAATACCTACTACGCGAGTGAACCGGTCTTAGCTAGTTTCCTCCTCATACTCTTAGCTACAGACGTTAACACGTAGATCCAGATACAATCACTTCCTTCACAAATCAGCGTGTGAAAAAGGATTATATAATCGGCTCGCAAACTTTGTCTCAGACTTAATATTTCCTATCTGATAACAATCTACGCTCGTTAGACATTTATACGATCTTAACAACATCTTTACATACAATCTTAGGTTTGAAACGAGAAAAACAATATATTATACCTATATACAGTGTGGTCCAAAACATATGTCCGATCCTGAAAGGTAATTTTCTCCATCTAAAAACCTTTTCTAATACATAAACAAATAAAAAATCTTATCTAAAAGTAACAATGCAATAAGGTTTTAAAGATTATGTTTCTAGTGAAAATTTTACACAAATTCAAGGAAATGTACAAATGCTGAGAGCTCACGTTCGTATACCCTATAGACCTTATACCTGAGACCGTAAACGCGAGACGGTGTTGTCATGTAAGCTTTGCAATTTTACTTAGTTTATTTTTTTTTTTTTTTTGAAAATTAATTATATTATTTTTTCAAAACGATAGCAAAATAAGGACCTACTAACGGTATAGCAATACGCTTTCGGATCGGACACCTGTTTTGTAACACACTGTATAATACCAAAATATCAAATTTTCGTTTCGTAGATTATAATAATATACCTATAAATCAAGTAGATATGTTATGCATTCAGAATTTTTTAACTCATTTTTGTTTAATAAAATAAACTGATAACGAAATGATACCTAAACCATATAATAATCAGTTCACGAGAAACGCAATCGGAACTCGTATCAGTACTGATATGCAAAGTTTCATTAAATCACGCCTGCATTTCCCCGAGGTATAGGCACAGTTATACATTCGCATTTATTATATTACTTTAACCTCGAAACCAATATATAATTAACTAGCGATCCACCCCGGCTTCGCTCGCATACATTATGTATGTATTGAACATATAAACCTTCCTTTTGAATCGCTCTATCTATTAAAAAACCGCATGAGCCAACTGCGTAGATTTAAAGATTAAGTATCGAAAAGGGATATAGTGATATAGAAAGCGACTTTGTTTTATGCTATGTAGTGACTATCTAGATTCTAGACCATTACTCTATCGAAATCTATATTTATGGACTGTATTAATTACATATACCTACTTCAAATATCTTCTCTACAACATAAACATTACTCGCCAAATGTGTTGCTATGTGCATAACTCAATAACAACTGGACCGATTTCGCCAATTCTTTATAGTACAGTATAGTGGTAGTATATTACATACTTTGAAGTACCAGGATAGTTTTTACACAGAAAAATCGAGTAGATAAGGGTTACAGGTAAGACAAGTTAACGAAGTCGCGTGACCACTTAATGAGCTATAGGTTAAATAATTAACTTAAAAAAGAATAAAAACGACTTCATGATATTGAACAAAAAAATAATCGTTCAAATTGGTTCATAATCGGCGGAGATATTGCGTATAAAATAGTTCATCCCCAATTTCCACCATTGGGAGTTGTTTTTTTATTATTAAATTCAAATGGGACCACCCTTGAGATATTGATTATACGGCGAAAAAAGATTTGTTCAAATCGGTTCATAATTGGCGGAGTTATCGTATAACAAACATAGAAAAAAAACATACGGGTCGAATTGTGAACCTCCTCCTTTTTTGAAGTCGGTTGAAAAGGGTTTTCAAAGAAGCTTAATAACAAATTTTAGAGTTTATCACTACTGCGTGCGAAACAGGTCAACCGCGGCTCCCGAAACGTTACAGAGATACAGCTAAATGGAATAACATGAAGGCTTCAAGTGCGTACGAAGTAGGTCAGGGCATCGATCGCACGCAACCACCGTTTGTTGCACTGTACTACTGTTTACAGACTCTGTAAGACAAATACGTTATAGAGAATTGGATACTCGTTTCTTTGATATCTTCTGTCTACATTTGTACCTTAGATAGATTATTATTTATTTTTTACTTAGTATTAAGAACTAGCTGTTGCCCGCGACTGCGCCCGCCTGGACTTTCATATAAACTTTGACCCCTTCCTTAAAACCTTTTTTCCAGTTCAAAAGTAGCCTATGTTTTATCTCAGGCTCTAGACCATCTGTGTACCAAATTTCGTTCTAATCAGTTCAGTAGTTACATGAAGAAAGGACAGACATACAGAGTTACTTTCGCATTAATAATAACATTAGTATAGATGTTATTTAACGCTTTTTACCAGTCACAAAGAGAGATATATAAATATATTTAATCAAGCAATTTGTATGTTTTAACCCAGGCAAATAACTATATTAGAAAGCATTACATAAATAAAAGAAATTTCATTAAAATTTAATTCTGGCCTAGCTCGTTGACAAGCGCATATATAGCATAAAAAATGGTTACATTATTAAGCAATACATCACGTTATCACTTCCAGAGATCTCCTTAAAAGGCTAAGGCATATCTCTTACGAATCGCATGTGCATTTAAAATTCATCGCAGTCTCCATTAAATCTTCAAAGAGCCGTTGGTACAATTCTTATTCCGCGCGGCACCCAAAAATGTTCTAGTCAATTTATGTCCAAATAAAGTTAAACGTCCGAAGCGTTTATAGTAATACTTATTACACTATTACCCACAAAGGCAGGACAAAGAACTCTAATGCTTTGTTATTACCGGCACGTATTAAAACGGATGAATCATAGTTAAAACATTTTTAGAACCGTCTCGCGAATCGTACGAAAATGAAACTGAATTTGCCACAACGTCATTTTCTTTAAAATAGGTTGTTCCCTATTTAAAAAAAATACTACGCGATTTCGATAATAATGTACCTAAATACGACGCCAAAATAATGGTTAACATTTCCGGTAGGTATAGATACTAGATAGCATTGTTAAACACAAATTCGCCCAATTAAATATTTTAGCCTTAACATGTTTTAATTGTTCAATGTGCTGAGCATAGGTACATGTTGTTAACTGTACCTTTGTAAGAGAAAAAAACTATCTAACACATATGTTAACTTTGAACTTATCCAATGTATTAGGTATAAATTCAATACGAAAGCAGCTGAACAAATAAATCGCCGAGGTAATAATTGTAAACGGGATTAAATTATGTTGATTTACGACAAATGATTCGTGTTTAATGCACAGACATACATCATGTAGTGGTGCCGTATATTTATACATACACGTTGTTAGCTTAGCTTATATGTAAGCAAGGTTATCCGTGTACCTACTAACATGATAATTATTTATTTTAAACTATAATTTGTATAAAAATTACGCAATTCATTTACTTTGCCAAGGGCTCTATTATACATGTTAACTGAATAAATATGAATCAATATTATATTAAGAATAGGTAGAAAAACGATTGTTTGAGTATACGAATATAATATACGCTCATATATAATAAGCAAAAATATGAAAAAAAAATAGATGACGTTTGAAACGTCTACATGTTTCAGTGACGTACACTTTTTTCCTCAATTAACGAACATCGTGAATATAATACATACTTTTACTAAATAACAACTCAATAACTAAAAAACATATTAATACAACTACCATAAAAAGTATGTCTCATTAAAAAAAACACTTCGTATAATTTCGAAAATAAGGTTTAAAAAAATTCCAAAACTTTTTCCAAACCACTTCACTTCCGTAACATAATTAATTATATGAGTAACGGTTCAAATCGATACATTAAAAGCTATGTTTTGGAATGGCCGTTATTTTAATATATTACAGAGCAAGGAACTCCGACGGTCGACCACCTTGCTTGAACGTTAACCCCGAACGATAAAAATATAAATTTTAATACTTCATCGCCTCGCCAGGTATTTGGACTGAGAATTCTGCCGATGTTAGCAATTAACGTTGGACATTAGAGACTCGATATTTTATAACTTCATTAAAATAGCTCAATAACATTTACCTTCAAATTACGACTTACTTTAAAACTAATTTCAATGCTGAATGTCTATCAAATTCTTACTATCAACATTAGATATATAACGACAAAAATCCATTTATTACATGTAAAAAACAATACATTTAAAGACACTAAGTTGACATACATGTAATTAGCAGCCTACCCAATACTATCAGCCCATCCCATAAACCCCATCCCATCCCATAAACAAGAAAAATAAAATGAGAGGTCCCACAAAAATAACGTCATATTTCACGTGCGGTTATATAGAGCTTATAGCATTAAGCATACCTAGTATTCAGTTCATTCCGAGGCTCTCCTCGCTCGTTTCAAGAGAACGAGCGTCTATTGGACACTGTAACAAGCCACTATAAAAACTCCTCATTAACGACCTCGTTAAGCTAATTGGGTATGGTATTCTAACATCGATCTATCACTGTGACCCAATTACATCGACTGCTTCGCTCGCTCTGCTCCCGATCCGTTTTTAGACTGCCTAGATGCCTAGCGAATACCTGAGATATTGCTTTAATAACAATTGTACGACGTACGTACCCATTAAACCCATTGAACTATCTAACATTTAAATTTCTACTTCCTACTAATATTATAGATACGAAAGTTTGAGAAGATGTATGATAATACCTAAGGCTAAGATTTGGCTAAGGTTTGTCACACGAGTAGATTAGACAATTAACGCATACGATAATGTTAATCCTAACGTTGAAACGGGAACTAAAACCACGGGGGTAAAACCGTAAAGCGTGCCTTATTACCTGACCTAAATTCATCATAATTATATCACTATATTATATATATAACAGAAATAAAACCTTTCTTTCAATTATTATAACTTAAAATTAATTTAAATTTAACAAACGCACTCAAAAAGAACGACCATATCAAAACGTACTTACATCGCGTAAAATATTTTAATCGAATCCGTCAATACAGTTTATTAAAGCCCTCCAAAAACGGGTAATCCATACGATATGCAAATACTGCGAACAAATACAAACAAAATAAGGTAAACCGATTCGTTTGCTCGTTTCCACTGCTTACTTCGATTTGCGTAAGACAGGGAAAATCGATAGGTCGAGACCGTACGTACCTACGACCCAAATTATCCCACTTCTGTGAAGACTCTACCACGAGTTGTCGAATACTTTTATTACCTACTGCCAACACATTAGTAGACAAAGTACCTACAGTCACTACAGAAGTTAATTTCAAGACTACATTAATTTAGTTCAGTGTAGGTACTTAGGAATTAACTAAGTACTTAAAAGGTTTTCTTCTTGGTACGACACTTTAAATATGTTAATATACTTTTGTAGTCGATTGTACATGTTATAAAAATAAAAGTTACATTATTTAATTTTTTTTATTCTGTTAAGTGGTGAGACGAGCTGGGCGTCCTCCTGATGGTAAGAGAAACGCCAGCCCATAACCAATGTAGTGCTTCCTAGAACTTCGCTCCGGGCAGGCACGCTCCCCTGTCAAACGCAATATATAATACACTTATATTATGTAATGTCGGTTTGTTTCTACTACGCTAATTTATCGGAGCATAGGTCGTATTTTGTTTGTATATTATCATAAGCTACATATATGCTTATCAACATACAGGCCCGACTAATTAATACTAGTTAATACATTTGCGAATGATAAAAACGTTTAATGATCGAATTAATCATAACAAAGCAAGGTTCCAACAACTACGCAATTCTTTATCACATTATTAACTGGATTAAAAAAATTATAATTAACTTTTAATTAATGTTAAAACTAGACTATATTTATTTGTGGAATCTCTTACGCGGTGTTTTCGATGCATTATGACTTAGTGTGCTTCATGAACAGAGCGTACATCTTTCTGAAAGGCCAAAGGTTACCCACTCCAGAGCTGTCAAGCTCCACGAATCTTCATGGGCGACGATAACCACTTCCCATCAGATGCCTCGCCAGCTCGTTTGCCCCTTATGTTAAAAAAAAGCTAGGCATGAATTTACTCCCTACAGATAGACACACAATTGAACGCTAAATCATAATAAATAGTATTTTCCAGAATAAAAAAAACTATAACAAATCTCCGATATTAATATCTTATCACCACAATCTAAAATTGCTTTCACCGGAATCGACTATCATGTCACAGGAAATAGATATCAATGAATCATTTTCGAAAATACGTCAACGTTTTTTATTCTACGAATTATGGAGACTATTATTTCGTAAAAGATAAGACCAAGGTATGCTTTTTACACGAAGCCGGTTAATTACGAATTGTTTCATTACAAAGAATGGGTCATTAGTATGCTGTGATAACAATATTTTTTTCTTTAGCTATGCCCGGTGGATCCACATGCTTAATCACAACTTATGACACTCATAAGTTAAAGTGCCTAATATAGGTAAAACAAATCAAAATTTCACAAAAACGTATATACTTTAAAACAGCAAACTACATATATACTTTTAAATTTACATACTATAAAAGTCGAATCGTCATGTCTGTATGTTCGCAACGACTTAAAGAAAATTATACAAATAACCTAACAAAATTGCATTACAATATATACTGTAAAATTTTCATACAACATTTCAAACCAGAGAACACAAAATAACTAGGTGACCGATTGTCAACGCTATCACTAAAACAAACACGCGAATATAGGTCACAGTACAAAACGATAAATATTAAATTGCCATAAAAGAATTTTAATGTGCGATTAAAATTCAGACGCACGCAATTCAACCGTTTTAATCATGCAACCTAGCCCGTTTGCATTTTAAGTTATTCTCAATAAATATTCATAGCAGATATGAGAAAAGTATATATTTTTACTTAAATTTTAATATCACTGAGTATATCTCCTTGTTATTAATCCTAGAGTTCTATCGTTATAAAAACGGAACGACATTGTTAATTTGAAACTGCATTTCCTGGAAACATAATACGAGCGCGATAATTAAGTATCAACTTCATATTCAATAGAACATTTCTTTTGAAATACAGATTATACTAAATAAAGAAGCTGAAGTGCGCTAGTTTTATAATAAAAAAATATTAGATAACTGAACGATTTTGTCAGCTCAAGCTGGATTTATATAACATTCATTAGTCTTATTCGGTGATAAATAATATACGTACAAATATTCGTTCACGTATTCATGTACGAAACACGGCCGTGACACAGTCGCAAGCCTTATTCTTATCCACTCTCTTACAACGTGAAGAAAGCACAAATAAATCGTACCAATAAACTTCAAATTAATCCCGAATAAGGTAACTCGGTAAGTAAATTAACTTCCCGAGGTAAGCCGATGCAATTACCGCGCCGCTCATCAGAAGCGTCAATGCCACTTGATACAGTATCGCATAGTTATCACGTGATCATATGTGTTGGATACGTATTAATAGTTTAATTAAGAATATATTACAAGATCTTTGATTGAATATTCTTTATTCTATCTGTCCCTATGTATGCTCAAATCTTTCATACTACGCAGATTTTATAAGGTGTTCTATATCCGATAGAGTGCGTGCTTTTAAGATCCACAATTACTATGTCATTTACACATACACTTATATTGAATTACCAATGTAGTGTTTTAAATATGGCCTTATAGTTATATGACAAACATTAAGTTATTTTATACTTGTAGCTATATTATTCTAAACTTCAGATTACATAAAGCTTTCAAAAAATGTATAAAATAGCATTAATAATAATAATAAATTACTAAAATATCCATTACGATTAAGATAGGTAAATGTTGTTATTACGTGTAAAGTAATTGTACTGATAAGAAAATAGACTAAAGTGCAATAGCCCCTTATCATTCTTAAAGTTAGCGACTAGTATATAATTATGCATTAAATATTTAGTACTAGATTACAAGACGTTAAGTGCCGTTCAAATTGCAAAATAGGACTCATTGTTACGTGCACAATAATAATAAGTAATAACTTATAATTTTATGTGATGCTATATTTTAACTTATTATGCAATTTATAGTTCACATATTATATATGTATAGCTTTTTATTGGGAAAGGAGCACAGGCTTATTATTCCTTTTTTCCATTTTATTACGAAGCCTTTACATTTTCTCTTTTATTAAGGCCTTTCTAATCTCTACATATTCGTGAGGTTTTCCATCTTCCTTTAGGACTTCTCATGAGAGGAGATGGTCGCTTACCATCAGGCGTTCCTCCTGCTCAGTTGCCCGCCAACACATAACAAAATATAAACTAGCAGCCCGCCCGGCTTCACCTACACATAAACCTTCCCGCTGGATCACTTACTTCAATTCTCATAGAAGTTGTTTAAGAATAATCTTAAACATCTTCTATGAGAATTGAGATATAAACCTCAGTTAACAATCATGTTAAGTTTGACTAAGGAAAATATCCATTGGTCTAAATCTGAGCAATATATTTCGAGCTGGTTCTATATGAAGAGTCATATATAATTGGAGTTTTTTTACAAAATGTATAGAGTTCTGTTTTTCTCGTGCTCATTTTAGCACTAAGCATGTCATTAGTTCTTATTTAACTGTAAACTTCTATTTAATGACCCATTTAAATAGAACAAATCAAATAAAAATAAACGCAACTATTTTAATAGTTTAAACAATTACTGTTAGTTGTAACAATTTACGATGAAATCATCACCGCATTTCGCAATTAAAATGCGTTACTCAAAATGTTTTATAATGCTGCGCTAAGTATGGGCAAATAGTCATTAATGTGCAGTCAGTAAGTGTTTAATGACGGCTGCTTCCGCGATGTTAATAGAGCCTTTTAGTCATTTACCATACGTCAGCCGATGGATGTATTCGTTGTGTATACTTATACTTAGTACTGCGTTATTTCATAGTATGAGGTTTCGTTTCAATTATCCTTACTAATATTATAAATGTGAAAGTGTGTTTGTTTGTTCTTCCTTCACGCCGTAGCTAAGCAATCGATCGACCTGATTTTTGGCATACAGTTAGTTGAAAAGATGGAAAGTAACATAGGCTACTTTTTAACCTAAAAAAGGGTTGTAAGGGTTATAACCCTTTTTTACAGTCAGGGGGGGTCAATGTTTGTATGAAAGTCCACGCAGACGGATTCGCGGGCAACAGCTAGAAGACGATATTAGGAAAGCTACAGTACTGTAGCTTCTATGCAGACAAATTAATTATTACATAGTACAAAACAAATTCGCTTCATTGTCTGCTCCTATATATGCTGAAATCTTTTACGTAACCGATTTTAATGCGGTTTTTTTAGCAGATAAATGTGAGAAGAGGATAATAGAGGAAGGTTTATGTGTAGGTGTAATAAATTCATAAATACGGATAAAACTGCAGAGCACGGATATAATATAGAAATATAATAATCCTAGAGTTCAAAATTCCTGATACACGTGGATGATTGGTTGATATACATTCAAATTAGGAGGAAAAGCTAAGCGTTTAGTCCTGCTAAACGAGTTTTAAAAGTGGGAAATTTTATTAGTACATAAAGTCTGTAGGAATTATTAAATTGATATCATGCACTCCGGTTTTTAACGAGTTCTGTTCTGAGTTTATTTACTGCAAAGGAAGATAAGATTCAAGATATGTCACTTAGACGAGTAATAAGCTAACGTCTCATATCGAGATTAATATCTTATAATAATTTATCTTCAACAAAAAAAAATTTAACTCGACAGTCAACTGGCCTATGTACCCAGCAAGTCGAAAAATTAATATTTATTTCACTTAGAAAGTAACTCTTCAAACCAGACAAGGTAAACCTACTCGAGAAACATGTTTATACACAGGTGAAGAGCAGGTGTCTGAGAGACTGACAACGGACCGGATCGAACACACTTATTCCTTAGAAAACTTACATTGCTGCTTTAGTGTGTAATACTTTAACCTGCTGTTATTTGTTTTTAAGAAAAACGTCAATGTATTGTAAATCTGGTTAGTATTGTTATTGACGTAAATAAAGCCTATAGGATTTGCAACAAAAGATTTTGCGTCTCTTTCACACATTACAGTGTTAACGGAGACAGGTGCAAATTCGCAAAGTTGCGAGCATGTGTCGCTGATCGGGTTTTTGTGTCAGCGGGTCAGCTTAAAGTACAGTTTTGAACGTTTCACAAACGAAAAATTTTTAATGGTCTTGTATGTTTCATAGCGGTTTCAGTCGATTTACAAACATGTCAAGTGCTTAAAATCCGATGCTTTTAAATTTTTTGCAATGTCAGGGCTAGGAAGCCTTTAGAAAGAAAAAATGGGAACGTTCTGCCAGCTTCTAGAAGAGCACGAAAGAATAACCCCTAGATAATGAATATATAGTAACGATAATTATATAAAATATAACTTCTAAGAAAACCTATCAATTACAAGGGTTACGACTGAACAGCGAATCGACTTATTTTTTAATTTAAACTCACATTATTATTTCCTATATATCTACCGTAACTAATACAATGTTTTAAACATTGAATATTCACTATGTGGTATTGCTTCGAATAAAACTTGATTCGATTGAACAAAGCTGCGAAACCTCACAAAAGCGAGAGAGCTTACCTAAACCGACGACACAATTGCACGGTCAACAAAAAGTTAAATGGGCAGGGCAGGTTCAATAAAAAATGTTTATAAAAATAGAAAATGTTTTTGGATACAGAAATATAATAATATATTTTAAAAGACATAGAGAGCAGATCTTTTTTTAATGCGAGCTTATTATATTTTTGTAGGAATATGATTCTATACGTATGGCTTCTTGTTACAAATGCCTTATATAAGTAGCCATAGGGCCATTATAGTTTTAAAGCAATAAATATTAAATAAAGAAATAAACAACATTTTCGTTGAAAGAATTAATTCGTGTTTAAGTCTGTAAAGTTAAGCTTATATGTAGGATATATACATAATATACTACTACTTTTCTACGTTTTTGTCATACAATAACCCCTCATTGAAGAAACAAATTATCACAGTTTATTCAACTTAATCACAATCATATTGCTCTTATATTTTTCTTCCCTCAATATTTAAATTTAACATATGTAACAGAAAACTGGCTAGAGTATGAAGCATAAGAGCACCTTTGACCATAAAACTTGTACCGGTTTAAAAATTACCGCTAAGTGTCGTCGCCGAAGAGAAATACACCACCATGTTCGTTAACCGAACTGGTCTTAGAACTATTTTATTAGTTAGTATAATAAATGTTTAATAACTTTAATTGAATTTTAATCGAACAATTGAACTTAAGTTTCAGCATAGGCTATCTGTAATCACGTAAATAGAATATCGGACTAAACCATCGTTCTGTTTGGAAAAATTTCAGTGTCCGATACAAATTATCTTATCTACATATCCGACGCCATCTAAGTGGGTCTCACTTGAATAAACAAGTGTCGTCGATTTATTAATTATATTAAACATACCGTATTCAGTACGCAACGCTTTCTTTGTTATACTAACGTATTAATTATAACACGACAAAACGGCTTTCTGCGTCATCACTTATCAGTAAACAATTCTACTTATTATGTTTCTTGTGGCCATTGCCTTCAGTTATGTTACGTATACACATAAAAACGAAAAGTATTTTATTTAAAATTATTAGTACGACGTTAATTAGGTGTTTGCGGTCAAAAATAATCAAAGTGTAGGTCATTCTCGTTGCAGGCGAGTGAACGTTGAAGGTTTACGCGTTTTTGCATGAAAATCTATTCGCCAATGCAATAATACGACATTGGCTCCGATTTCTAGCAAACCTTGTACAACGGTGACGTAAATAAACCCCTATATCGCGTGTCGCTCGACAAAATGTATCGGAAGTTTTAAAATAGATCGTAGCGTAAACCGTTCGCTCCGTTTTGTACGATAGCATTTATCTGTATCCCGAAATGAAACGCGTCACGATTCACAAACATGGAACGAGTAAACGATAACAATCTCTCGATAAATAATGCATCGACAGTCTGAGATGCGGGGTCGGGTGTGGTCAGCTGATTGTAACGCAGCTGGTAATAACAAACGCTTATCGATCGGCTCACAAATAAATACATACTATGCGCACATGCTTATTCTAATAATTACAACCGACTACCGTAATAGATACATAGAATACTGACCTTAATTCCTGAACGTCCGTGTTGCTTGAGCAGCACGTTCTCCGGCTTCATGTCGCAGTGTATAATTCGGTTCTTGTTGAGCGCGTGCAAGCACTGTAACAGGCTGTGCGAGAACTTGCGAACGAGCTGCAAGGAGAACCCTTGGAACTTGTTCTTCTTTATCAGCTCGTACAGGTTAATAGAGAGCAGTTCGAACGTTATGCACGTGTGATTTCTGAACGTGAACGAATCGAACATGTGTATAACGTTCATCGTGTTGTCCTTGTCTTGCTCGCGGAGATGCTCCAGGATGCGTATCTCCTCTTGGGCCTGCCTGTGGAAACGTTTCTCGTTTCTGACCATTTTCAGGGCGACGTTCTCGCGTTTCTTGTGGTCGTACGCCTTGACGACTTGCCCGAAACTCCCTTTGCCGATCACCTTCAGCACCTCGTATCGGTAAGCTATGTGGTCGTGCGGTATGTGAATGTAAGAGCCTTGCTCGTTGTCATATTGACAATTGTTCGGGAAGCCGACGAGTCCGGGCCGCTTTTTCGCGTTTGCGCCTATGAAGTACACTTGGGGGTAATCAAATATCTCTCTATGCTCGTAAGGAGTGAGTTTGTTCATATAGAGCTTCATGACCTGCTCGGGGCTGGCGGCAGCAGCCGGTGGTCGCTTGTCGGGCGGCTGCGCATTGACCGCGGGCGGAGCGGGCGGGCCCGGCTCCAGCGGTGGTAAGGCCCCATCCCGGAGCAACGCGCGCCCAAACGCGTGCGCGCTCCCTAGAGGCATATCGCCGGTCATGGCCGAGCGGCCGCCGCCACCTCCGCGCACTTCGCTCGCCGTGGCCGCACCGACCCACGCTCGCTCGTACACACCACTGCACCTCACTGCACTTGCACTGTTAGACGGCGCCACCCTGGAGCACTACAACACATTTCACATTAACCGATAGGAGCGAGAACCACGCTTCCACTTATGCGGGCACATTCCGTCTCGGACACAATGTGATGCAGCCGTCTGTGATGATACCGTGCGACGCGAACGTGAAACGCAAACAAAGACCCCCTTCCTTGCGTGTCGACCTAACGACAGGACCAGAGAGAAAATAGAAACTGATCGCTAAAGTCATTGAACCGTTCGACTGCGCAGACCACGCGAGTGCGAGTGGGAGAGCCTATGACGTTTAAGTTTTGTGTTGAACGAATATAGATGGCACTACTAGAACTGTTATTGACAGAACCATTTTGTAGGACCGAAAAGATCATTGCCATAGATAAAATAAACAATTTATTCTACTTTATTGATAGATTTGTACAAATGTTTTATTAATTTCATCAAATAGGAATATAAACGTTAAGCTTTATTAAGTAATATTAAAATACCCTTTTATTGTTTTACTCATTGTATATATTTATCAATTATTGTGAATGTTGTTTCTCAAGGAATGTTATATCAAAATATACATATTACTTGATTTATTAAAGATTTCATAAAAAATCATAATCTTATAACTTTTAACTAAAAAACAACTTCATATATGAAACTTTAAATCTTGGAGTTTGTATAATTTTACAATTAGATTTTAATAGCTTATTATTAGTATTAGAAATACATAACACCAGGATTTATTTTAATATCAATATCACTTCAATGTTGTCCCATAAACCTTTATTTTAAAAGTATAATATCACATATGACAATTTTAAATTATTTTCATACTTGTCACGATGTTTATAATTATTGGCCTCTAACCTAAATATGACACTGGAATTTAGATTATTATATTTAAATTTAAATCACTTAGAATCAACCTGTATTTTTATTAAACTAAAAATAATAATTTATCTTCAATGACTGCACATGCTTTAATTGTCAAGAATATTTATTCATCTATCATAACAATTTTGGGTCCTCAACAATGCTTCATTGTCTATGGCTTAGCAACCTGCGCCATCTATCGTGCCGCAGTAAATCATTGATGTATGAACACAGTGCAACATACATCCATCCAATCCAGAGTCCAGACTTCTCTAATCTTTTCACTCGCTATTTTCTGTCATTTAACATTTTATACAATCGTATTAATTATGTGGTAATTTTATTTTGGTTTCACGAGAAACATGAACAGTGACTATTGTGTAATGTTCCTTTGTGTTGTTAAGTTTTAATACAAGAAATATATATAGTAATAGAAGCAATAATTAAATGTAAGTAAATCTTTTTCTCCTATATCTTATAATTGACTAAGTACTTTTGTGATCTTTTAATATATTTTTCTCGGTGTACGGTATTTTATTTTGGTTAAGGGAAAAGACATGTTGTAATGTGTTTTTGTACTTGAACTTGAGAAAGATTTTACCGTTTATATATAATTTTAATAATTCTATAGCCGCATCAATTATAACAATTGGAATGTACCCTCTGGCACCGATTATTATTAAATGTGTAGTTTCAAGGTAATCATGAGTTTTCGATTTGCGAATCCACTTACCTGCAGATTTTTTGCTATCAGATTTATAATACATTAAGCATGGCAAATAATTGGATTGTCGCCAGTGCGTAATATAATAAATAATATTCATTATAAATAGTTAAATGAATATAGATATGTAGTATATAGTATGATAAGCCCTGCTTTGTTATTAACCATATTGATGATTCATTTACTCTATGTAGTAACATTTGTGTTTATCTGAGTCATGAATAACCTTACGATTTTGTAAGCAAACAAGTTGTATGGAGAAGTGATTTAGAACATAATCTCTGCGTAGAAATAACATTTATTGTAAAATCCTTGTAAATATATAGAAGGATTTTTTTATACACACATTTCTAATCTGCTCAATAAATTGAACTTTGATATCATTTTCACACTACGGTGGTAAGAAGTGTTTTTACATACAGTTTAAAGGTAAACTTTTATCTCAATATTAAGCATTTTCTTACTTTAGAAACAACTTTTTGCTCATATGAGCCACTCTTCAAGTACTAAAAATGAACGGACTTATATTATAACATTTATTTATTGTTCTTTTTAATCAAATTTTATACTGTATACTGTAATTATTACCTACTTATGGATAAGTGACGTGTAATATTTTACCAGATTGGAATTATAATTGGTAAATTGCAATTTATGTAAATTTATAAAATTATTTGAGATAATCAAACGGAAAAAAAATTATTTCTAAAATTGTGTAGATCTTGGTTCCTTGTTTCTGCAATAAGTATATTCACGATACAAATTGTTTACAACATTAATATAGCTACTTCATTTTAATATATCTAAATATTTTGTGTAATTTGGCTAAATTATTGAAACAACCATAAAAATTTAACTTGTTGAAAGCACAACTGGTCATAAAATTTTGACTTTATATTGCTTTAAAACATTTGATATTCTATTTTTTATGTTCAAAAAGAAGTAGAGATATAATTCTGAAACTAAAAAAGTTTACCACTTGGTGCAGTGGTAACACAACTGATTTCTGCGCAAAGGGTCGTGAGTTCGATCCCTACACTGGAACAATATATTTGTAATTTGTACATTTGTATTTTTCTGGGGTCTTGGTGTTGCTATGTATTGTATGTACATATTTACAAAAGAAAACTATGTATATGTAATTTATTCCATTATATAGTTGCCATAACACAAGTTCTGCTCAGTGTGGGACTAGATGGCAATGTGTAAAATAAGTGTCCAAAAACAAAACAAAATTACGATGGTATATTAACATATCTATTTATAGATCAAACGGGATCAGCCCTACAGAATAATGGCGCTGTGTATAAATGTTCTGAAATATTTATTTTTATTATTTATAATAATCACAATTGCAAGACTTTTTCTAAAAACTATCTAAAAACATAACTCGGACATACCAAGCACAGATTATATATTAAAGTATTAAGAGTTTCAACTTAAATGAGTTTCTTACTTTATCTTCTTATTTAAATAATATAAATTCTCATTTAGAAATTAAGCTAAACCAACTTAAGTAATAATAACATACAATAGCAGTGGCATTGACTAACCACATAGTGTTTTGTTTGTGGTCAAAATAATCTGTACTTAGAATAGTTTTAAACCTTATATAATAACATGAGCTACTCATTTCGGGTAAACAATTTTATATTTAATTCCTTACTTAAACAGGAAATATTTACAAAAAGTACCGCTTGGAATACGTAGTGTGACAAATTTCTTTGTTCATAACAGTTCCTATAGTCTAATATCTAAGATATTAGGTGAACATTATTTAATATATGTACCTATACACAAGGTTTTGCTTTAATTTTTATAAATTTTCTTATTTAACAACAAATAACTTAGTTGCATTTATTTACAAATACTAAACAGAACTGTTACTTTTAAGTTTTAAAATACAGATAGTAAACATTGCGTTACTTTAATATAATTTTAAATAGTATTTGTATTTTGTTGTACTGTTTATATATATACACAATTAAAAATGCTTTTTTTCTTTTAACAATCAAATAAAAGTAAAACCCATGGCACTCACCATATAAAACCAGTAAAATTGTATCGTAAATCGTAAAGAGGGCGTGTATTTATAGATAGGTCCATATGGGATAGTGGATTCGTTCTGCCATTAAAACCCCATTAAAGTGGCTCATATCTTGCCCAAGGATATACTATAACTAAATACGGGGAACCCTCTTATAGTATATGCAATATTATGATCCTTGTAATTCGAGAAAAATTATTCAAAGGCTATTTTTTTTTTCTGCCGTTACTTGAAATAAAGCGTCCCACGTGTTACCGAAACCGGTATCGATGGAATTTACTACATAGACTATAGAGCTTAGAAAAGAACAGGATACCTTTGAAAAAAAATTAGGTAATTGAAGTTCTTAAAATAGGGGTTTTATATTTCATATTATCACTAGTATGCAAGTTTGACTAATCTCAGATGGAATAATGGAACGTTGTAGAAGTGACTTGTCCTTATAAGTTCGTTCTAAGTGATGCTATGTTAAAAACTATAGACTTAAAATAAATAAGACGCAACAATACTAGAGACAATCGACACCCTTTTCTCAGGCTCTAGACCATCTGTGTACCAAATTACATTATAATCGGTTCTGTAGTTTTTGCGTCAAAGTAAAACAGACAGACTGACAGTTACTATCGCATTTATAATATTAGTTATAATTTATTTTTATTTAGAGATACCAACAGCTCTACACACAAGACATTCAAAATTTTCATAAAAAAAACACTGGTATGCAAAGCCAGTTACAGGCATATACAACATTCACATATACAACCATGACATGTTAATGTTTTACCACTTTGGAATTTAACTATTACTAATTTGTAAAATAAAAGTATATTATCAACAATAATAATATATAATTAATAGTTATATACTGCTAAATACTGTTCAAAAATGTACCAATAACTGCTATTACTGTTCTCCTAATTAAAAACATTGTAATCAAATCACCCGGTGCTGCCGTGCTCCTCACAAGTCACAACATAGCAATATAGTATATACCTAAGTTTCGCGTCACGCCTCCCGCGAGTACGTCACGATTTGCGTCCCATCGCATTCTTTGGCATATTATTATAATATCAAACAACTTTTACTATCTAATAATATTCTTATAATTTAATACATGCGACTGGCATTCGTGTTTGTATTTTTTAACCGGAATGGATGGTCTAATACTTTTTATAAATTTGTATCAAAACAAAAGTCGCTTCCTTCTGTCTACTGCCCCTAAGTTTGCTTAAACCTTCAAAACAACGCTACTGATTTTCATGCATTTTTTTAATTGATAGAGTGATTCAAAAGGTAGCTTTATATGTACGATATATGCATTATACATATATACGTGCCAAGCCGAGGTTGGTCGCTAGTATAAATATAAAATGGTTATAAAAAGTAAAGAAATAAGTTGTGACCTACAATATTATGATCGTTTATCAAAGCAGGACCTTTGTCCGTTAATACCTTAACCGTGCGATTTATTGTAGCCAAGTTGCTTATCATCAGGTGACATATGTGCGCTTGTTAGTCCCTTCTACCTTATAAAGAAAATCTCCTAGTAGTATATGAATAGTCAATTTAAAACTAGTCGCGCCGCGGGGGTTCGTTCTCGTTATGTTACACTAGCAGACCCGTGCCCACTACGTTGGGCATAATGTTAATTATCCTTTTCGCTTTTTTATTGGTGAAAGAATTTTTAAAATCGGTTCAGTAGATCCCTTACAATTTAACGAACACACAAACTTTACCTCTTTATATATTAGTATAGAAGTATAGATTGCCTGTAGCATTCCCTATTACTGTATGTTAGATATATAGTATGTAAAGGAATTTACAAAATCCGCAAGCAAGGAAACATATTTTTGGTTACATAGTTCTTAAATCTGTCCAATATAAAAAGTTCGAATATCGAAGAAAAAAATTATATAAAAGCATTGCTATTCGATTGTAAAGGTATTTCTGAGACCTACTTCTTAAAGAAATATGATGCGACGATATAAAACAATAACCATCCATTAAATCAATTCATAATTTATAGAAACTGGTTGGCATGTGAATAATGATGGCTTTACAAGACTAATTTTATAGCGACTAGACACGCAGTTCTTGGTATTAACATTAAATGCAAGTCATTTATGCAATCAGATATAATAAACTTTGGTCCAGTGAATCAGACCTCATAGCATTAAGCTGCTTTCTTGCAAATTAAGAGACCCGGCAAGTTAATAAAAGAAAATAATGATATGATAAATCTCTAATTATTCAATTATCGAGTCTACTATATACTCGTAAGTATGTATTTGCTTTACGATTAATTTGTGTTTTGTAACAATGACACTATTTCTCGCGAAGTCTCTTAGAAATTCGAAAGTAATTAATTAAAGAATTAGTCGTCGATAGTCTCTTACGTACAATAATGAGTAATTAGATACGTTTACACATTTAAAATGGTAATAGATCTATAAAAATACATATGAAATTAGCGTGTTGATAAAACACGAGCCTTGAAAACAGTATTAATGACCGTTCTATTTAATTACCGTAGCGATGTTAATGTATGAGATTTTTCCCATTAATTTTTTACGATATTTGGTATGTGCAACTGTTGCTTCGTTTATGTGTAACGATGTACAGACAAAATATAATGTGAAGGCTTCCGTAATACAAATCTTGTTAGTTATAGTTTTTTTATGGTGATTTTAGAACCCTACCGACCTATACCGACGATCCATATGGAAATCCAAAATTGGGACCCTATTACCAAGATTCAGCTGTCGTCTCTCACCAGGCTGTTTCTCATAAACAGTGATTGTTGAAATTTTCACTTATGATCTATTTCTCATGCCGCTAAAAATAACAAATAATTAGAATAAATTTTGAGAAAGGTAGACGCTTATAATATTTATAGAATATTAAGATCTCTATGCACTTTAATAGGTGCTATATATATATAAAGGTGATATTTTTTGCTCATTTCCAGAACGAATCCTTTCGTGGGCCCAACTACCTCTTGTTTGGTTATTAACTATCTATAAGATGATAGTAGTAATAAATACTTAAAATGTGTTATGTACCATATAAAATTGTGCAGAGTAAGAAGACACGTTAAGGATAACCTCAATATATAAGTAGTTATTTATAATATATGTTTGTGGTTAAAAGAGCTTCCTTGTTTTTCTTATTACAGCATTTGGTTGTATAATCAAAATATAGAATATAAATTCTATCATTTGTTTTGAACATTGTATTTATATAGAATTTTGGGGGTATTTATGTGATTTATCTCAATCGAACCTTTTCATTATTATTAGGTATAAAGATTTTGCGTGAAATTCTTTTATGTATACTGATGTCAAACGAATTTTTAAATAGACAGGGACTTTATTTCATTTGTATGCACTGTATAATATACATTTATTCAATACTGACTTCTTAGATTTTGATTAATATAATCAATATATGTAAAAGCTGATATAATAAATACCTAGAAAGCAATCAATTTACCAGATAAAAGTTATTCCTTTGAAATATTATAATAACTATTTTTATCGTAGTTTCACTTTTATAACAGAAAACGAAAAAAACCAAAAAGATAATATGTCTATTGACTATGCATGTTTATATATTTTTTTCATATATGTAGATATATGTACCCGACATGTTTATTGTATAATTTTATGTTTTCTGATAAAGTATACTATATATATGTATCTCTATTTTTAATTTTTTGCTTTATTTGTGTATATAATGTAGTAAGTATATGTCGTTAAAACAGTTCAAAACAATACGCCTGAGTATTTCCTTTAGTAGATGGATGGAATCAGTTTTCCCAGTAAACATAGCATAGTCTGCTTCTAAATTGTTTGCTCAGTAAACAATAACCAAGTGCTGTCGAAACGGAGTGTAATGTTTCTATCTATTTATTTTCTCTGTAACAATTGCTCGCGAATAGAGTTGTTATCTATTAATATTTTATCCTCTATCAATGGCCTGAAAGAAATGTCTAAAAATGTCAATAGTCATCTATATGTATATGTATATATATAGTAAATAATAAATAAATTATTATCGTAATAGGACGTATCAATTCGATGTATCGTTGAAATATCAAAATTCGTTTCAAAGAATTTTAAAGTCGCTTTTATTATCTATAGCTCAAAATGTGAGTATTTTTGTTTTTGTTTAATATTAGAAGATCGGTTAAGAAATGTATTACTTAGACTATATAGTCCCAGCTTTAAAAAATGGTTAGATAGAGTTTTTTAGTTCTTGCTTATTTTGAAAAGTTCCGCATGTACTTAATTAATCATGGTTAATACTCGTAAAGTTTATATGGAGCTAAGCAGCTTGTACGATTGAAATAATATCTATGTTACATATATTATATATGCGTTTGATTAAGTAACCAATATTTTCTTCTAACTTCAAAGTAAATTACGAAAGGTCCTGTGCCACTACTTATTAATGATTACTGAACAATATACTTGGTGATCATACAGTTACAGAAATAATTATGATCGAAGAGTTTGTTTATCAAAGTAAACACATAGTAG
>DWAJ01000560.1:0-31082 GCA_018238005.1 Eurema mandarina
TGGTCACATGCCCGATTAGCCGTGAAATGGCTGGCTGTGTGATTGCTCATATTAAAGCGGAAGGGGAGTTGGAGTTGGTTTTTACGACACCAGAAGTACGGTGTTCAGTGCGGGGTCACCACTGTGGAAAGGAAGGAGGATGTAACCTTCCTCTGAACCAAAGGGAGGATCCTCGACCAGTCGAACCACTGACTGGCCGGCCGTTAGGCCCCTGTGGTTCGATGTCGAGAAGTTGTATATATGCTAATTCTCGGAAAAATATCGTAAGCGCGATTCAGACTCGGCGCATGAATAGCGGTCGCTACAATATAATATTATCTTGGACGCAGTCGCTACTGCTCCTGATAAATACTTATATTGTAATATCTGAAACCGACACTGCATTTTGATATTATTATACCAAAAGAACGCAATTTATTTGGAAGTGTCTTGCGAACATTATTATCGATAAAACATGTTCCAAGTTTTATGGGAAAGAAGTCAAGGAAAAAGCAATATATTTTAGTCAGATAAGACAATATTAGCCTTCTACCATTCAAAAGTCAAAACATGTCCAGCTAAAATAGTGAGCTATAAAGACAGAATTCGGTGAAAATCACAAGTTCTTAGTGTTAAATGTTGCTTAAAAATATTCTTATAAACATATTAACATGTACGTACATGCTCCCGGGTTGCGTGTGCGCACGATGTCTGCGGGTCGACGCGACACGGCGCGGTTATTGGGCTCGCCCGTGTACCGCGTCTCCAACGATGGACATGCTGTGAACCCAGCCTCGTTCTTCTTGTATGCTGGATATACTGAAATTTTATAGGAACTATAAGCTTATAAAGAGATTTAATGATTCAAGGGAAGGCGCTTCGTATTGTTGAAGCTAGTTATGAGGACAGCCCTTTTGTGCCTGAATATGCTTCGGTTCATTTGACACAAATAAAATATGTGTATAAAGAATTTTACTTATAAACATAAGACAGGGCATTGAGAATTCGTTGACATTTGAGAATTTTATGTAAAAATATCTGCAAGCGAAGTGGAAGACGGACTTCCTACTATTCCAGTGGGAAACATTTGTGCAGTACCTACTAATTTGTAACAAAGCTGTAGGCTATAATACGTCTTTAGTGTACTTACTAAAGCACATCGAAATATCCTGTTTATTTTGAAATTCGCACGTCATTATCAGAAAGAACAATCTCATAGATAACTAAAATTAGTGTTAGATTTATCGTCTATAAAGTACGAGGTAACTAGAAAAGCGATACTAAATTAAAACGATTTTCGTGTTAACAATATTTATATATGTTGATACTATTTGATAAACGATGTGACGAGTAAAACTTAGCAGTACATATGGTTTCAAGGTCACATATTGGATTTGTTTTGTTTTTGTGTGTAATAGTCTAGAAAAAATAAAAGAATAATATCAAGAAAAGGGAGAAAGGACTTGATCCAAAGGTATTGTGTACTATGTACTATACCTTCTATAAAATCTAAACTAATGACGTACTCAAAACGATAGGACTATTCAAACATATTTCACTCAGCATTCAGCAATATAGAACTTTAATCAGATATGCCTCTTATAGTGATTGCTTTTAAACTGGGAACCCCTTCGTCGCCATTCATCGTTAACAAAGATAGCAATGAACCAGAAATGGCGCCAAGAAACTGGTACACTCTATATTCAAAAGATAGTTCGTGAGACGAGAGTATTGATATTGTGAAGGCTACTTACACTTGACTGGAGTTAAATAGGTCTTTGGCCTTAGTTCAACTTCGTTATCAGCTATGGTAATGATAAAACATTAATATGAAACAATATTTTGCTTGCTATTTATAATTTGTGAAGTACGAACTTTGAGTACTCTTAGCTTTGACGGAAAGCTCGTTATGGAAAAATCGAATAACTGTTGGCAATTTTCGAGGTAATTGTTAATGCTGTATATTTTGTTAAGTTTGTTTGTTTTGCTACAATTAGGTTAACGCAAATCTGCATTACCAATTTTACCGTAGGTTAAAGATTTTTGTTGAGCTTATCATTAGATTTCGTACGTCAAGAAAGAATGCTAGATCTACATATATTTTTGTTCCGTTTATTACCTTCGTCTTTTTATCCTTGTCATTACACTTATTTAAAAACATTATTAAAATTAATATTTTTTTAGTATATTGTGTAATTAATTATGGACCGGCATCGTCTTCCTAGTTTTATAAATGGTCGACGTAATACACTGCATATTCAAGCTCACGTTTCATCACATTCGTAAGTGACCTCAAAATGATGAAACGCGAATGAATTAATAAGCAAACATACGCAAAACGAGTTAAATGGCCAAGTTAAAATATCGTGCGAAAATCTTGAGTATTGTTCTCTGCAGAAACAGTTTCCGTTGGTTCTTGATTCACGGTGTTTAAATGATTGAATATTCATCGCTGACGTAAATACTGAACATTGCTGTTTACGCAAAACAGTTGAAATATGTACCTTGATTTTTCTATTGTGTCGCTTCTGAGATTTTGCCTTGTTTTCTATATGGGATTATAACTAGTTGTTAACATTAATTGAAACCTTATTTGAAATATGTGATAATAGTGCCCATACTTAACGAAAATATGTAAGGCATACGTGATTTTAAAAGGAGTAATCTTATACGGTAAGAGAACAAGGCAGGTCCCTTATAAAGATAAATGTAAGAAAATATTTGACATTATATTTTAAATTAAGAAAAGCCTTATAGCTGCGAAATAGATAAACATTTATATCGCATTATGGTAATGCGTGGGTTTGATATTTCTTCAATTGGAAACCTTTGATGTCTCTTTCCCGAATCCAACAATGTACACCGCGTACAACCAACGACGTACCGCTTTGAAGATAAAACACGAAATTTATATTTTTAATCTACAAAAATGAAGGCCAAAATTTCATTTAATTTAAACATCAGTTTATTTTAAGACTTAAAATCTTTGAACATCATCAAGATACATCTTATGAGGTTAACATAGACTATTTTTATTGTTTAGAATAATAAACCAAGTGTTGCCAATAGTAATAAAACCAAGGGCGGAGAAAACGACATTATCACGAACGACGTAGATCCAGTTACGGTTACAGTGGTAATGAAGTGAACTTGATAACTTACGTCATCTTACATTCCACGAGTCAAACAGTTTCGAGACAATTTGACAGCTTTTTTATAAACTCATAAGAGAACTGTAATTAATGTAAACTAATACATTTTTATACTTTACTGCCTTAGCTAATAATATGAAGTCTTCTATTATCTTTATTAAATAAAAAAAAAACAGCGGGAATATAGATGGTGTTGAGCGTTTATTAAGTATCCTTTGAACATATATAAAATCTTAGAATATCAGGCCTGTTTCTTTCGGTACTTTACCGTACACCATAATTCTGCATTATGACAAGTTGAATGTAGAACTATAATGTTACTTAAAGTGGAGGTAAAGAAAAAGTATTTCAATAGTAAAACATAATCTTACCCAATGGTCTGTCGGGGTCATGTCGGCGGCTGCAGCACTTGTTACCCATGGCGCGGCCCGCCCGCTATGCCGCGCCAAGCTGCTTCTGTAACAAACAGTAACTACCTTTAAAACCACATGATTAAGCAAAATATAATGATATCAATAAAGACAGAAAATATCGATCGATTGGAAGAATCCCAATCCAATATATTGCTTAAACTATAACCTATAAATCTGTCGATTAATCCAATAACTAAGTTGATGTTTACTTATATAAAGAGTAAATCAAGCATTCTTCTATCACTATGAAGCTTTAAGTCTAGCTTATTTTATTATTAACCAGTAAAGAGAGCATTCTTATATAACCTATTACGTATTAAATTACAATGTGTGAGGTCTCTAAAGTATATGTAGGTAGCTCACTGTATATTCAAGTGTTCGACGTCACTTCAAGTTACCGGGAAGCTATTCTTATAAAATAATGTAAAATAAAGACACTATTTTTGGTTTTATTATGTTCTGATATTCAAATTCAAAAAGTAGGTATACAATATATTATATTAAATAATTTTTAAATATATTTATTTCTTGTTACATTATGTTCCATTGTTTAAATAAATATACTTTTATTTATGTATGAAATATAAAAAATATGAATGGAAAAAAGCCTGACGAACGTTATCAGATTTTTGCACGTGGTTTACTTCAAGGTCTATCAACATGTTTCAAATTCGGTTCATATGATTATGCTGTTGTTATGTATTATACTAGCTATTTTTTCTTATATTTCGTTCTTATTTTTGTTCACACAATAGTGTAGGCACATTAACAAGGAACGTTATTTTAGCAAATTTTGAGTACAGAGTTTGGTATATAGTCTGCTTCTTAGTTTTGTGAAAATTATTATACTTTGTCACTATAATAGAAACAAAGTATAATATAATAATTTTTTCACTCAAAGAACTGAGGGACTGAAGACACAGTGAAGGAAGCGTGCTAACACAGTAAAGTACGAAAGTATCCACACCAATGCTTTTGCATCAGACAATTGGTACGATACCGTTAATCCTAATTGCATTAATCATCCTTATCGACTGTCTGCCTTATCGCTGTATCAACAACTGGTTCCCACGACACTGGCACTGGCAGATAACGATACGTGATCGGAAACGATCGACACTGATTTATGTTATCAACTTTCCGTTTCAGTCAATATTTAAGGGATACCAGCCGGATACATTCCGAGACTCATCTGATAAATGAGAAGAGTTCTGTAAGCTTTCATATTTGCGTCTCGATTCATCAATCATGTGACGTTGTTCTGAAGAACTTTGTTCTTATCTGGAGAATTATAATACTTATTCGTATTATACCATTCTTAAGAAATGCTTAGGGCGGATAAAGATCGTCCACTGTTAAATGAAGGCCACTCCTTAGGATTTCTGCTACCCCATTGACCATTTTGCCCCGACTATCTCTGGTCCTTGGTCAAATCCTAAGCCCTTCTTACATGGTAAGCTAAGTTGGGTCTACAGTGGAACTCCTTATTTCTAATTTATTCAACGATGCCAGTACAAATATTCAAATAAGTCATATCTGCCTTACTATTATAAAAGAAGTACTACTTCCTGTATATTTTTATATCGCCAATAATAAAATAATTTTCAAACCAAAAAAACAAATTTGAAAAGCTTTTTGACAAAAAAACGATGAGTAAATCAATTTTAATAGCGTGGTGAGAGCTAAAGTTATTAAGTGCAATAATAGTTGGGCAACAACAATTACTGCTAACGCGAGCGTTTCCATTCAAACTTTTACGGTTTATTGGAAAATTTCATTCATTCTTCTATATTTTTCTCAATGACCCTGAAAATGTAAAATTCAATTCATTTGACCTATTTTGTAGAGCCTTTTGACTTTTTTTATTTTTTAAGTTCCGTTATAATTTTAAATTCATTAGATCCAGAGTAACACTGTTTTTTTTCTTTCTCTTACCTGTGTTTGATATTATTGTCTACATATCAAGTGAGTATTGTTATTCTTCTCTTATTCTTATGTGTTCTGGAATAAAAGTTTCTTTCTTTCAATCTAGTGCAGTAAATATATTTGACAATCGGTGAGCCAAATAAACTCGATTCTAAATCTGTCCATTGTTCACTTCGACCGTGTAATTGAATACCTAGTCAAATCAACAACAATAATAATTTGTAAGAATTGCGATGTAATGGAAGAGGTTCATCAAATTAAATATCACATTATTCTTTACTAAAATTAATGTTAGTTGGTAAGCTAAAAATCCTGATAAAGCGCTTGACAAACAAACGGCTTAAAAGCTCCATCCAAAAAGATTTCACCTTTGATTACTCAAAATCCCCAATTAATTGCATAACTGTGATGAAACGTATCCATTATATCAATATACGTATAACACGGGCTGGCAAAAGAATTTCAATTAAGTCCCCCACCGATGGCTGGCTGATAAATCACGTAAAATTTTAAAACCTCATAATCCTTGTGTGGAATTCACGTCGACACATCGTATGAAATACCGGACGTTATTCTACAATTATTAACACGTGCTCGGCTTATTGATTAACTAATGGTAATCTTACAGCATAGTTGTTAGGTTAAATCACAGTGATGAATGACAATGGAGAATTCGTGTAATTTAACTGCCAATAGATCTATTATATAAACCAATCCTTTACTATCTACGCATCAAGTTTAAAGTTTTATATCAGTCTATTAAGGGAAGATAGTTTTAAATTAAACACCAATACACAAGGTAAACTTAAATCACAAAATAATCCTTCAAAAAATTACATGATAGATTTCAAAGTCTTTAATCAAATAACGCATACAACTCACTTTACCATTTTCAAGAAGCTATACGTATCGTTTAGTATAAATACAAGCCCGGACGTTATTATACTGACACGTGGCTATTGACAAAACTTTCGTCTTTGTTACGCGCGTTTCTCGAAATCTTGCGCCCGCATTATGGATAAAACATTGGCGTTCATTGTACTCACACTAACTGATATACATATTTACGAACTTTGAATGTTTCATTGTAGTTCTAGTATTACTATTTTCTGATCCTATTGATAAATAATAATACATTTAATATTACATTTCTTTTGTTTCTGTATAAATAGTCTTTAAGTTTTTATATGTAATAAAGGGTAAATAAATAAATTAATTATTTTCGGCTGGTGTCGGTTGTTTGTTTCTAAGATATAGGTACTCAGAAATATATATCGTATATCCTTTACTATTAATGCAAAAATCAGAAGCCTTTTAAGGTCACGTAAAAGATTCAAAAACCCTGTTCAACCCTAGCTCTTACAACATTTATCCCTTGAATTATATGTATACGATGAAAGTGACCTGGATACAAATTAGAGCAGGCACAAATCGAAATCAAGGAACTGTCTATGCAATCCAAATCCAAATTGTAAATTCATTAACAGGCAAATTTTGAAATCGCTTAAAACTTTTCAACTTGTCAATTTTAGTTTATAAAATTTAAATTAATTTATATTTTTTGCTACAGAACAAAGGACACAATCTAACAATTTTCCTTTGTTCTTTGTTTCGGCCACTGAAGTAACTAACTATGTATCTTCTTCTTCTTCTTCTTAAGGTGGCACTCCATTACTGGAGGTTTGCCATCAGCTCTTTGAATTTACGTCTGTCGCCAGCCAACCGAAACAGGTGCTCTAATTATGTATGAAGTCAGCAATACTTCTTTACACAAGCAAATTCCTCATCAAAGTCTTAAGAAATTTGTTTACATAAATTGTATATAAAGAGTATTATCGTTAAAGTAAATGCAAGGTGAGGCCTCAAATTGGGGGTTCTTATGCGCTTAGAGAAAGTAAAGGTGGTTCTGGTAGCGGGGGACGAGACGCCCCAACGACCTGTTGATACAATCAATATCATCACCAACGCGACGTCGCTCATGCAGACGTATATACTTACCCATATAATCAATCCTAACAACGTACTGCTTAAAGCCGCAAATAAACAACGCAGACAAAAACTGTACCTCTGTGTACTCTAGACACAAATAAATCATTGTTACGTAGGTAAATAACACAAAGAAAAACATAAATCCTCAGCAATGCCATTTGTAATGGTGTAAGTAATAAAAGGGCTTAGCTGGGGTCTGGTCAAACAAAGAGGTAGATAAGAAAATAATCAATACGATATATATCCTTTAAAACCGTTAAACTTTCCCCGTATGGAATTCACAATAGCCTTTGGAAACATGGGCCTAAATTGCCCAATTTAGGCGATTTGCAATTGAAATTTTGGCGAATGGAGTGAACTTCGATGCCCCTCGCGCATGATCCAAAAGCGGTCAATAACCCGGTGGGCGGAATCTTGAACTTGAACCACAACACAGACGTGAAAATAGCAATCTTATTTAGATATCAAATTTGTTGACTATTTCATTGATAAAGTTGCCGTCTAAGATGCGCTATTTAAAGATCTATCTATTCATAGAAAATTATAGGAGCAATTGAATATATTACACAAATTTGCCATATCATTGTTTATAAATAAATTCCATTGTTAGCTATTCATTTGTTTTTGCTGAATTTTTAACATTTATAATTCTTATATTGTCTCACGTATATCTTTTTATAAAAGTTTGGTACAGCACAGAATCACCTAAAATTAAAAGCCCTTTAACAAATTAAATTTTATAACGTACATCATACTAATTAGGGTAAGAAACAATTATAAAACGTTGATCAAGGTTTAATCCAGCAAATTGTCAAGACGTTTTTGTCAACTCCCAAAAAGGCTAGAAGTCTCATTTATTCCTCTAATTGGAATTTGAAAAACAGTGTGGTCGTTAGTTACATGTTAGCTTTGTTGAACTTGACAATGATTTGCATTTAGAGGACGGCCGTCAAGCGCAGCTGCGTTAGACAATAGCCTAGACTGAATGCTGTTATGATTAACGTACTCGGGAGCTTTACCGTTTAGGCTGAAATGTGTCGCGTAATTAGAGATCTTAACAACTGCAACTTGGATAAACCTTTGAGGTCAACGCCCAGGTAGATTGCGTCAATAACTATAAGTGAGAATATATTTAATTTTAGGAAAAAATATTACGTCACTATTGACGTCAGCATAATGATCTGTAGTAAGTTTGAGTATATGTAAATTCACGGGTATTTTTAAGAGTTTAAAATGATTTAAAAAATTCAATTGACTGCTTTAAATATTTCAACAGTGTTGGAAAGGTAGAAAATTTAAAATTACTTTGATTTTTATATCTTCAAAGTTACTAAAAAGTTACTAAAAAAACGTTAACCTGTACCAGGTTAACGTTTTTCTCATAAGTACAAAAGGCAGAGTAAACCACAAAATCATTACTAGCAAGTGTAATAAGGCTTATTTAAACACAATACACGCTTCGATGGCACTGTGAAGGCATTATGAGACGCTTTCCGCCGGAAACCGCGGCTGTGAGAACGCTGTGAGAATGCGTTTACTGAGACTAGATTAAAATAAAAATACAAACAGTACTTACTTAAGTAAGTTCAAGTAAGGTTAAGGTTAGTAAGAGAGGTGAGCTAGACTTGCCTTGTTTAACAGTCTTTAATTTATCTATACTTACTAATATATAAAGCTGAAGAGTTTGTTTGTTTGTTTGTTTGTTTGTTTCTTTGTTTGTTTGAACGCGCTAATCTCAGGAACTACTGGTTCGAATTGAAAAATTATTTTTTTTATTGAATAGACAATTTATCGAGGAAGGCTTTAGGCTACATAACATCACTCTGCGACTAATAGGAGCGAAGATATAATGGAAAATGTGCAAAAAACGGGGAAAATTATTCATCTTTGAGGGCTTCCTTTGCGTGCGCTGCGAAAACTGTTCAAGATACCAAAAAATATGAATGAAAGAATTATTTCTCTTTAAATCATCTAAAAAAAGTTCGCGACAGAATATGTCTATCTTCTAAGATTGACTCACTATAACATAATAATAGAAATAGATCCGACGGGGACTAAGTCGTTTCGGTCGGTCAATTCAATAAAAAAAGCATTTTTCAATTCGAACCAGTAGATCCTGAGATTAGCGCGTTCAAACAAACAAACAAACAAACAAACTCTTCAGCTTTATATATTAGTATAGAAGTATAGATTTATAAAGTTAGTAAGACGAAAAACAACATTGTTCTCTCCTGTTACCATACTCTTAAATAAGTCAACTTGATAATGGAAAGCGTGCAAAAACAACGCCTTTTCTCACGGAACGTCGTAAATCTTCACGCTTCCAAACAAAAATATCCCGAACAGTTTCCCATAATCCTCTCGGTTTACGCAATATCCGTTTGACCGCTTGGATTTTGCTCCTCTAATAAGCCTACGATGTAAGAAACCGTATGAGTTCTGTGACAAAATGTAAGGTTACGTTGTCAATTGTTATTAGTTTACTGTCAATAAAAGGTTAAGGTTTTGACATTTTTTTCTTAATCATATCAATTTTCAGGTTCTAATGAGCTGACAAAGTTTAATATCTTTGACTCATAAGAGAATACCAATAAAATGAATGAATAAAGAAAAAATATAAACGTAGCGTTCTGTATTGCTCGATTCTTTGTCGTAACTATTTCCATGTCTTGGCAAAATATCAGTGTTTGGCTCTTTATGGGTCAGGACAATAATTATGCTAAGCCAGAGGCATTTTTCCAGCTACACTATGCATTAACGAATATTAAAGGGAAAATGTTCTTTCCTCGCTTCCTTTTAGGTTAATTGTTTACAAATTTGAGTATAAATAAACAGTCTACGATAGAGTTACATTAGATAAGAACATAGTTAATTTTTGCTTTTAGATTCGGAACTTTAATTGAATATGATAAATATTTCAGTGTTAATACTAATGTAACTAGAACGTGTTAAAGGTACTCCTTATATAGTTTACGCACCAATATATTATATTGTGTTAAATTCAGCACAAAGCGTATGAACCGTATACAAAATTATATGTATTAGTTTCATTCCATTAACCGGTAGCCTGAGTGAATGTTGTTGTCACGTGTTCTAATACAAGTGACTAATCTCGTTACCGCCACGGACCACATTTGTAAGGGTTTACACGAGATAAAGAAAGAAGTCATAAAACTATTCTATTAACTCAGATACAAGGGTCGACCTTCGTAAATGATTCACATTAATGTTAATGACAACCCAGGAGCAGTATAGGGGTAATTTTAAATTAAAAAAATATTAACGAGATAAAGAATCCTTACTTATATTTTAGACGAGAAAGATTACAAGTATCGTTGGTGAACTATTTTAAGTAAAAATGACTAAATCGACATTTAAAAGTCAGAACGCTGGAAATCTTATTATGGTGTATTTGCCATGTATAAATTTACAACCACCTAAAATGAATGAGTGAATTAGTAAATACGGAATATCAATACAAACATCATCACATATCATAATAAGGATAATAACATGTTTATCATGCGAGAGGTAAATATTTCCCAGCGACTATTTGAATTTAGATTTATTTGGTGGATTCATTTCATTATTGATTATATTATATTTAGTTAACCCATTTCCTCGTGTGTGGGATGTTTGCGTGGACCAACGCGGTAACATAAACAAACTATTACAGTTTATCGAAGCATCGTTGCGTTTCAAATTTAAGTTAATTATATTTTTCCTCACTTCTTGGCTTTTTGCGGAATCAACTTCAACTTTGATTTATAAATTATAATACATATGACGTAGTCAGAAATTATCCATGTTACATAACTCTTTAGCAGTACATCGTCCAAAAAAAATTCATTGATAGGGTTAGTTAGGGGATATTATTAATATCACTTATCATTTTGTATTGGGTTAATGTTTTAATGGCATTATGATTACATCACCCTGAGGTATATACGGGCTCCCGGAGCACTTAAATGGAAATGGGTTTTAGCGGTTAACATCCACGAAGTTTTACACGATGATACGATAAAGTACGAGTTATTTAAAAACACTGAATTGACATGAGGCTCACGTATAGATACAGACAGCTGTTTCTTATAATCCGTCAATATATACCACAGATAAGAGCAAGTCTAGAAAATTCCTATTGTTTTACCAATTCACGTCAGACGCGGAATAACAATTTTGCATGCAAATTGTATTCGCGTTGTACCCGTTGTTCTTACTTTTGACAAGTTGCTTTGTCTTTAGGCCAATATCAGAATCATCAACATCTGGCGGTTACGTAAGCTTGTTTTACGCTTTTGTGAAAGTTCGTTAAACACATTGATTGACTTTTAACGTATTTCCCGATTATTAAAAATATGATTTTGTATCGAAATCATATTCAATGTTATTAATGAAACTATCTCCATATTCAAAGTCAATATTTTTCAATTATCACAGTATCAGCAACTGTAAAATTTTACTGAAATCGAAATCTGACTTCACATATAATATGTCGAATATTGCCAGGAAAGCGGTGCGCTCTTTACCCCTCTACTTCAACAGTCCAAACCGTACAAACACTTTCCACGAAGTTTGAACGTCCGATAAACATCCTCATACCATTTGCCGTCAAAATCAGGCTTCGCATATGTTGAATGGTGTCAGGAGAGTGCGCCCTGTCGCCGCTGGTCATATCGTGGGGAGCGCCGATCGATACCGTAGGGCTTCCCTGTTCCAACCGTGCCTCACGATGCAAACTAATGTTTACTTAAACGATGTGAATGGCTTCGGTTATTGCATCTTAACATCTGTTGCACGTTAGAATTTGTCTTTGTTTTTTTTTCAAATATGTGACAATTTTTGTCACTATGACGCTACCAAAAATTAAGTAATTTCGTGTATATTTATATTTATATATAATTCCCTTAATCATATCAGTTTTTTTTATTCTAATTATGTATATTTTTTCACATAAACTGCCTTTTACTTTCTGCTGTACATAAGGTAGAAGGAAGTTTTAAATTTTAAAGCCACATTCGCACTAGACGGCTAGCACTTCATTATGAGTGATGGTGAAGAATGTAGTATTCGTGGGCAGAGCACGAGAGCCCTTATCAACTAGACAGAACTCAGCCGCTTTGAGTGTTCACGCTTGATAAGAGTACGTTGACGGCTTATTAAAATATCCCGATCGAAAACAGCAATAAATATAAGATAAATTGTATCAGATATATTGGGATATTACTGATCTCGAAAATATTTAGTTTAGGTTTACGATCTAAGTTAATAAAAATCCGGGTTATTTTTGCGACAAAACTCTGCATGAGCAAAATTGTTGGGAATTACGAAGAGAGAAATAACAATTGGAATAAAGCGGGCACCGTGCCCAGATGTGCTATTATTTTTCATATAAACATCACTAATTAAAATCTAAATCTAGGTCCAGTGAATGCGAATTTAATTGTTGAATTTATGTTCCCTCTTCGTTTGCAGAGGATTTGCTTGAGCCAGTCATAGTTTGCTTTATTAGTTGAGTAAAATTGGTTTTGCTGAATGTAATAAAGTTTTTATTGTTTAAATTTCTCGTGGGGAAGCTTAAAATAAAACGGTATTTGAGTATTATAAATTGTTTGTCCTGGTTTTTAGTCGACACATTCTATTACAAAGTAAATAACGAATAATGAGTTTTATAGAATTGGTTTCATTCCGAGGTAAAGCCTAACAGAACGGTTATATAAATATAGATATGAAACCTTCTCGTCTGCTTCTGATTTATACAAATCATCTAGCAAAACATGTTTTATATAAGCAAGACAAAATACAGCGCGGACTATTTTATTTATATTTCTTTCAGATTCAAGGGTAATGTACCGTTTTGTCGTAATTCAATGAGTTTTGGTTGGATTATTCACGTTTTATTCGTCCCCTCGGCTACGAAGGTTCGTAACGAACAACCGAACGAGCCTATAAGAGACGTCACGACCTGGGCTTTTGTTTTTGTGCAAAACAACTTCCCGTTTTATATATCCCGAATAGGTTACGCACGAGGGGCATTACGATTTAAGCAGAAATAAACAAAGAGTCAATTATTTTGACAAATTGGTACATGAGGGGTATATAGATTTTTAAATTTCTGTTATTCCATTCCAGGTCGCACTAATAAGAAGCTTTATCTAAATGATGTATGCCGTGTAAGGAAATAATTACAGCGCAAACAAGAAATACATTACTAGTAGGCCGCCGCCGAGTAATTGCCAGGCCTTCGAAAAACTTGTAACAAGATTCATATTAACTAATTTCATGAGGAATCCTGCTGAGTACGAGTAGATTTACGAGCGTCGCCGAGACGAGAAGTCATTACGAGTTAGATAAGAAACGCCATTTTACATATTATGAGTAAATAATCGTATAGAATTTGTGATGTAACGCATGGACGGTAAAACTCAAGACATAAAGTACCATAGTAAGTACTTAATGGTCTGTTTACGAAGATTAACAAAGTAAAATATTTATTTTGGTATAAGCTATACTTCCATCTATTATTACATGTATATACGTCTTATAAATGCCACAACTAGCTTCGACAAAATCAATCCGCAAGACTACTTTATATCGTATCCTTTAGCACATAGTCTATAGTCATAATTTATGGATTAAACATTTTCTATATAATTAAAATGTAAAATCAGACTAAAAATATGGCAATGCGAAGAATAAAGAACTGGACGACTAACTAAATAAAGTAATACATACCAGTAACGTAATGTATACCATATCAAATGAAGTGGATATGAATCTAAAGCCTAAACACACGTAGCATCTTACCTTATATTTTCATAAGAAGCAGGTGTAGGAATGTCAGGAAGATATAAGAGTTCCTGAGATTTAATTTCACAAGCGTTAGCTATTCCTGATTCTAGGAGCCGAGCTCCCGTAAAGGAGACCTTACGGTCGCCTGCAATTTATTGCCTCATTCCGACAAGACTAACTGCTATACTGGGAGAAACTTTTACGACTATTTTTCCTTGTAGATAACGGTAGCAAGGAAACTATACAATTATCAGGTAAGTTGTGAGTATGATCAAACCCCAAGTATGCATACAAACTGCATACGAAGAATCTAAGTCATAATTATCTTCAGGTATTCAACAGGTTTACTTATTCAGTATGAAAGTTGCATCTACTGAACCTAGCTCATGGATTGCTTTTAGAATTAAATGACTGATATGATGAAATTAAACTCCACATTATTATAATTGAAGATGATGTTGCGACAGTCCTTATTGTTGAAATAATTTGATTGCAGTGCCTTTTAATATCATCCAGAATTCACTAACAATGAGATCGTTTTGTGAATATAATAAAACACAATTTCTGAAATAAAAGGTTAACTCGGTCACGTCATTCTTGATCAACCCGCATTGCAGCGTGGGATTGTACTTCAGGCCGTAGAAAAGGCATTTAATCTGCAGATGTGGATAGCAGACACGAAACGCCGTGGATTTTATTGTTTTATTCCTGCTTTCCGGTTCAAATTTGGTAAACTTTGTGACGGTGCCCTAATTTCAGGCGGTATTGCCTCTGAAAATAAAATTTTAACATCGTATTTGAAAACTAAATTCAGTTTTTAAAGCTATTATATTAACTATTCGAACGATTAAGTAAATATGGTATTTAAAGAAGTTGAATGAAAGCTTTCTTTATTTTGTTAAAAACTCGCATAAAATGATACCTACATGTCAAAATCCCGTAGGGCCAACATACTAACTACATCCATTATCACAATAATATTATATACAAATAGCCAATTACTATAATTTTAAGAGACTCAATATGAACTAGACAGTTACATAATACCACGTATCACATTACACCCTACCTCCCTATTGCGTGTAATACTCCTGTATCCCTCCCGCGCCCCGTACGTACTCAATGTAAATAACTTTACAGTCGGTATTTGGAGCACACTCGAAAACAGCGGTCGTCCATAATTCGTATAGTTCTACATAAAACACCCTATTGTTGCACACCAGAGGCCGTTGAAAACATTTCATGCCCCATTTAGGCACACGTTTTCGTAATAACAAACTTATTATTTAATACGTTAACAACACACTTATAGGCAACAAACAAATTCGACTAGACGTATGACCTCTGTTTTTTTGATAATTACAATCGGGAAATAACTAATGAAGATTCATAGCACGTTCATTAGAATTAACGTGAAGTCGTCAATGCTGAATAGTTAGGAAGCATATAAAAATGTAGCGTGTAAAAATAATAAATGACTGTAGTTAGAAACAAAGAAATCATAGAATCCGTGACTGACCTCTTAGTGCCACGAATTACATACAATGCTACGCTCGATGGGCCATGGACGAACACGAGCGGGTTGTTAGCTCATAATTACTATCGAGAAATATTGCCGTATATGAATATTAATACCTTGCTTTTATAGCTTACATTCATATGCATGAGATCTTAATATTGATTATAATTTACTGCTTATTCCAAGAGCTATACCGTAACGGCCTTTTTCTTCTATATAGCGTTCTGATAACGTAGTTATTATCCTAAAGTATCGTTTGTTTTCTACATACTATATAATGTAATAATATTACACTATATTTTAACTTAATGACTTTTTTAAATATGTTATTACTAGAATTATTTAAAAATATTTACATTAAAAACAGTCATTCTATTTAAAAATATTAAAAGGCACACGCAATCCCGTTATCCCAAGGGATTCCTCTTAGTACGCACGTGACGTCAGACAGAAAATGGACTAAGACCTTACAATATTCCAGAATTTTCTATACAACAGAACCAAGGGTACCAATTACCATAGACTCTTCCGCAACTCTGTCAAGCGCAGAAGTTCTCAGCCAAGGAAAGTCTGCACCGATTATCTTCAGCACTTCCCACTCGATATGGCTACTAACGCTTTCTATCCATCGAAAGTTTCGCGTAACACCGTTACTACAACACACGACGATTACGCACCGATATTATGTCGATAATTATTTCCACAAAACCCAATGGATATAACTGGAAACGTGACCGCATCATTTAATTGCGGGATTATTATACTTCAGCGCTGTAATCCTAAACATAGGTATGTTTTATCTATGTACGTGCAGCTGAGTTAATCACACGACGCATTGAGTGACATCTAGTTACTTTTGTTACTAGAATTCAACTAGCTATACATCGTGGCTTTGCACGCGTAAAGCCCCTCTATTTAAACATAATTTGAGTTAATACAATGCGATTGTACCTCCTTAAAATAAAAAAAACAGTATTTGCATGTTGACACTACCTATATACCATAATATCTTGAATATTATTATGCAAGTATTTAATATAATATGATGGTTTAGCTGTTTGACTTATATTTTATTGTTTAACTTTAGTGCGTTATTAAGATTTTTTTATTTAGTCATCTTTGCGTAAGTCTTTTGCATGCGATGATGACCAACACATTTATTACAATTTCCGATTACAGCTTCATGAACATTTTTTAACTAATGTATTAAGTTAAACCACGAATAAAATATAATAAAAACGTATCGCTTTGGAAGTGTAATAAGTATAAAATAACGTTAAAAATTATAAGCACAGTTCTACACCGTATTATGAATTCATATATACAGGTGTTTACTAAGAAACGAGGTAATTGCGCAATGGCACAAAAAATAATATATTAGAAACATAAAGATTTCTTAATTCTATTTACTTTTAAAACTTAGGTATTGCTTCGTAAATATAAATGAACAGTTAAAGCGAATATTAAAATGTCACAAATTTGTGGAAGAAATAGAAAAAACAATAAAATATTCACATAGCGCAAATATGCATTTAGATTTTGTATATATTTATACAAAGAGGTAACCAAAAATACAGACCATAAAATACGAGTAATAAAAGTTGTTCAATTCCCAAACAGCCTTTTGTAATCCTATAATAATAGATCGGTACCTTAGACATAGAACGCATTGCATTGAGTGCCTTACATAGCGATGTTATAATTCTGGATGGTATTGTTTTGGAACAAAAGCTGGGCATTACAAGTAGCTCAGTTTAGCTTCGCGAGTGGAGTGCCAAGTTGCACGCTAGACAAAACGGCGCAGTCAATACATTAGCAGGTTCCTGAACTTGAGACTTGCGTATTTTTAGCGCGACGCATTCGCACAAAAACCGCTTTTACATACAAGGCATGCGTGAGTAACCCTCGAATAAAATTAAACAGCGATCTAGAAATGCGTCATGTTGTAAACAAGATTGGGGAATAGTCCTTATATTTGAGTCAATCACGCATTTGATTCAAAAATTAATTGATATTTACTAAGAAAGAAAAAATCTAATGGCATAATAAAGTTGTCGGTACATTGACCTGAATATGACGTTATCGAGTTAGAATATTATGGAGATGAAAATCATCGGCTGATGAGTCATATTCAACCTCATTAATATTTACATATTAAAAAAACTTTTTGTAGCAGGAATGTTCTCACAAGGTGGATCACCAAAAGGCAGCGCAGCTACATTCCTTTACATCCGTTCACTGTTTATTTACTAATTTTCAACAATAAGACAGGTGCATTCGTAACGACACGACACACAATTACTCATAACTCGTTATCTATTTTAAAGGTGCTGAGACGATAAAAACGCCGTGCATTTATGCCTGTTTGTGAGAAATAAAGAGGATATACTTAACCTTACTCTAACTTAAAGGAATAAAGTCCGTCATTAAAGTACTCGAGCATCAAAGTCGAGTATACTCCAAGGGATGAATGAGGTAATGTCCTGAATTATTAATATTGCCCTTATAACACTTACTTGGGATCGGCAAAATGTTCCGGACTCGCTTTGTATGTTGCTAACATGGAGGATTTCAAAGTTAACTACGTGATCGGGACTCGGGAGCGAGCGATGCGTATGCCAGTTTGATTTCGGCCAAACGACTCCCAATGGACATTTGCGGCCTAATAGTATTGGGAACTTCATGCCGATCGATTGCACTGACCCAATGTAGCTAATGTGTTTGAAATATATTAATACAGTTTGTAATGTTCGTTGCACTTTGTAAATTATTTAAATTTTAATATTATTACGCAAAAGGTCAAAATAAAATTTGATATATTTTTTAATATTGTTTAAATAAGGAATCCAATTTAAGACGGGAACAGTTTCTTCCTTATGATATTTTATATAATACTTCAGTATTTCATTACACACTACGAAAAGATTACTGGTCTAAATTGTTACGTACCATCAAATTTATGCACGTCTATTGTATCATGTCATCGCATCTTAATCTTAATTTTAGTCTTAGTCCCATTCACCGAGATAATTGCAGTTTCACAATCACACTCATAAGAGGTGATAAAACTACTTTCACTAATCTATTATTCATGAAATATAATCCAGATAAATTGAGATGTTGCAAAATGTCTCACATTATAGCATACTTATACGTAATATATGAACGGTATTTGAATTGTTTCATGCTAGACGTAACCACTCTCGTTAGATGGCTGGGTGAAGTTTAACGGACGTGAGAACCCCTCTGATGCAAGGTTCGCGGACGAAACCGCTCATTGTGCTGACGATCTAATAGTAGACCAGTGGTCGCATAATAACTGCAATTGAATCCATAGAAATCTCTTACGGTGTACATTGTCAACTGAATCGCTCTACACACCCCTGGAGCGGATCGGAACAATTGTTCCCTTTTCTACATGTATAAATGTATTTGTCGTGATACCTTACAATTAATTCTACCGATGTGATTTCATTGTATCAATAAAATAGGTACATATAATTATACTAGGTACATGGGAGTACATATTGTACGTTAAGAATACAATAGTTAGTCAGCGATGGAAATACGTTTTAATGTTCTAGAACGATCCTTAGAAACGTGCCGACACTTTAAACAACTTTCAAGAGAAAATCGCTTTACCTAAACGCATCGTAATAAATATACTTTTACAATATAGCAATAAATTAATATAAACTAAAGACCTACAATAAAAGCTTATCAAACTAGAAATTATATATTAAAGGTAAACGACCGTTAATACATGTATGGTTTAGCACGTAGGCTCCTGTAACCATAGAAGGTCGACGCTCCAACTTCATATTATACATGTCACGCAGGGGTTAACATGTAAATGGATATTCTATAACAAGTTTCTCTAAGTTCATACAAATCAAGGTCTCCTTAGAAATTAGTTGAGCGTAAAATGAACATTTACCAAACCAATTATTTGTTTTAATATCTTACCAAATTGCGGAAATTACATGACTCGTACCTGCAAAAAAAATTAAAGATCTTTTATTATGTGTCACAGAAATACATTTAAATAGAGAACCAGTCTTCCACTAATGTGTAGTGAAAAACCTGTGGAAGCTGCGCAAATTGTAATTTGTACAATAGTACTAATAAATCAGTAGTGTTTTTATAATTTTTTTATATTGATGGACTCAACAACTTGGTTGATAAACACATATTTCTGTGTGAAAACCATCTCTCCCGCTTCCTAAGCATGATGTAATTGAAAAGAAGTTATCAAACAAGGCGTCCTTTTAACAGAGTCTAAGCCTGGGGTCAGCGCACTGCAAACAGCCTCTGCCATTCCAAGTTTTATGGTGTTTTATCAAGGTACCGTTGAGGCGACATCACTTTTATGGTGTACAACGTTTCCGCTTCAACGATTTTAGGACGCCACTTCCAACTCCAAATTTACATTTGATTTTACTTTAAAACGACATTTAAATGTGAGAGCAGCTTTCATTAGCTTCCTTGTTTGCTCTTAACTCTTAACGTTACTAACGAATTTATTGTTTGGCGAAATATTCTGAAATTATGGAATCCGTTATTTTGAATAATTTTATAATATGATATTGATTAATCAATTCTTATTTTAAAAAATCGGAATAGCTTGTTTGCATTGTATTGGGGTTAAATCTCATAAACTAATAAAAACTTTCCACATAATAACAATCTAAGTAAAACCTTCGAAACTACGATCCCAGTTCTAAGTAAAAATACATCTGACAAGTTAAAATAGAATCCTATATTTGGAAATACAGAAGCAATATTTTACGAGCGTGACAGTGTACAGCAATAAATACGTTTTCCCCTTTTTATTAAATAGTGTGACATGCAGTTCCCTTTGAAGTGAATCCCAAAATGCAATACATCTGTCAATAAACTAACTAACATTTCGTTAACTATTGGAAGATAATGAATATGTATATATATTCAGAGATATAACTAATCACCCATCTAATTAATAACATATTAAATACTTAACTTGTACGGTCTGTTAATTTGCTATCTGATATTTATGGTAATATTCAACTACACGGATGTATGTAAATACATCTTAATTATAGAAATGCATCTATGTCTGAAAACCTTAATATTTAAAATAGCACGATCTGGAAATCCAGATCCAAACTACATAGATATGGAGTAGATTAAATTTTTTAAATCAACATGTCTATATTCTTTGAAAATAAGTGCACAGAAAATGATTATTGGTATTACTCTATTAAATAGGTCATTATAAAATATTTTGGGGCATAAGAACAACCTTTTACTTTACAATTAGGTCAAGCAGGTAATTTGTCATTCCTGACGATGGTTGCACGAAATATTGAAGCACGAAACGGTTATCATCAAGCATTATAAACACTACCTACTGCTGACACTATTAGCATAGTACCAATCGCATTAATTAAAGCCCCGTTTGTTTACAAAGACCGATTACTATAGACCGAAAAGATTTAGAACTTTTAGCTGCTATAAAACTATGGACAATTTAACATAAATCGACACTTACATAAAATACCATTAGTTAAGAGAAAACAGTTTCTTAAAATAGAAATTTAATTACCTGTTTCGTCAATATAACCATCATCTGTTAATCCCCTATAACTACGATTTTATTACTGAGATGATAGACTGGATTACCTAATGGCAGTCTGGAGCGTTAATTGAGCTTAACTCTTCGCCCTTTGAACGTTCAATCACTTCACGTTGAACATTTAATCAGCCATGATTACTCTTATACGTACCACGCCACTAATGAATTGCAAGATTTCCTCTTTATAAACTTAAGAAGAACACGTAGTTTATTAATCACAGAAAATTCTACAAGTGGTTCATACTCTTATAAATACTGTAAGAAATATTATGACGTCACAGTTTTTAAACATCAATAAAACTGCTCGTTTCCTCGCTTTTCTTATAAATGCAAAAAAAACTAATGATGCCAATATCTACTCAATCGTATATTTTTGTCGAGAAAGTTGAAAGATCCGTTAATATCCATACGATATCGATAAATGTTATAATATTAATTTTACGCTTGTAATACTCGATAGCTCGTTAAGAGATCATGTGTGACGCACAAGCCATTGGCCTCTCGATTTATAAAAGATGATAATGTAATGAGGTGGTGAACCTTTTAAAGCTATTTTCGTTCCTTCATCGAAATCAGATTCTATTATGAAGCGAATTCTTTAGAATTTTTATTGTGTATACAATTAAGATTGAAAGCTGTTGTTACCAAGAAACATTAAATAATTAGAGAATGTTTTTTTTTTAATTTACTTTGATATTTGCCACCTAATCTGTTGGTGTTTTTGATAAGCTTGTCCTAGCATAATATTTTACTTTTACAACTTCCAACTTCTTATCCGAATAAAAAACCTTTCCCTAGCCATTAAGGTGTCTCGTAAAGATTGTGTTGATATCATTAACCAATTCATTTACCAATGAAATTTTTACTTACACGCTAGGGGTAAGAACCTTGTGAAGGACGAAAGAAAACCAAATCTTAACACGAAAAGGTTAATGTCAGTTTAGAATAAGGCTTATAATTCAAGTAATTGTAGATATAAAAATAATGATATAATTTTTTTTGTCAAAAGCGATGACGCTTAAACTATATTCGCGTAAAAGGCTTTTGGTAATAGAATGAAAATAACGTTATCAAGATGAATTTGAAATAAATAATAGATAATGACAATAGTATTCCCAAAAAGACTATTTATACCTTTAGCTTAGTAATCGTTCTTTTAGTTTAATACTAATGTTATAAATATATCATTAATGATTTGAGAAGTTGAACTACTATCTTGTGAGCAATTACAGATGTTATTATGAGAACACCATTATCATTACCGTTTGACTTATTGCCGGTTACAAAATTTTAAGTACTCGATGATTATGTCATCATCCGGCGAGTACAAGAAAAACTTAAAAAAATGCTTGTATATGTACCTACGTACCTACTGATATTTTCGTGTAATCAATGTTATACAAACTATGCCTAAATGAGAAGATACACATAACCTTTGTAGTTGACAAATATAGAATATTTTGGTGGATGACGTCATTTGATTGATGACGTCATTATACGTTTTCTTAATTTAAATTCATGGTGATCAGAACAATGTGATCAGGATACAGTTAGTTATAATTAAGGCATTTTCAAAAGTACGATTTGTTCTCTATTAATAATAAAAATTAATACGGACTATCGAATCTTTCGTTATTTATTTTAAAGGTTTTAGCAAATTATCCTATCTGTATTTAATCGATAATATTGACATGAACAAGAACATACTGTCAAGTTGCATTATTATCAGCAAATCATAATCAATAACGCTCAATTATCGGTAACAATGCACTTGTAGGAAATTAACAGCGTCTATCATATAAATACAATGTCAGGGTTTGACTTTGAACATAAAACTCAAATCTTGTAAGTGTGAAAAAAAAACAATGTAACGCTTTACATAAACAAACACCTACCTAATTTAAATCTAGATAACATCAGGGCAACTAAACGCAAGGATGTGAATGACCTAATAACTTTATTTATAGCAGTAACAGAAGCAACAACTAACTGTAAACGTGAAATGATCGATGAATCAAACGCACAATTTCACCGGACATTTATATCAATCATCTGATCGTATGCAAGCGTTAGCCATCAACAACTATCGACCTAAATTCTCCTGGATTGAGCCATACTTAATGAGCTGTACCAAATCCATCGACGGATCATCGAATGGGCCTTGACTCGACTCGTTTTTGACAAGCGACATTGGCCTGTAGTCTTACTATGCATATTTGATCTCCAGTTAGATACTGTACAGGACAACTTATCTATAATCTTCATTATACGTAGTCGCAATGCTGTTGGTATCTTTGTCAGTTAAATCAGTTATCTCTTTGCCGTGACATCGTTGTTGATTACATAATGGACTTTAGAAACCTTTTAAACAAATGAGTATAGAAGTGGAACTTGATACGGCGCTGAAATGCTGATTATTATATGGACTACATTTTAAATAAAATATAAATGATGAAAAAAAAAATTAGCGTTCATAGTTAAGTTAATGTTAATTATGTTAGATATAAAATTTTGATTGTTAGCTTTAGATAAAGTCAATCTTTTTTTATTATAAAATTTGTGAAAACGACTACAAAATTGTATATTAGCTGAATTTGCAACGAAATTTGTTTAAAATGGTAAAATTCATAAACAAGGAAACTAGTAGATGTTTGACAAAATATTAACGATATATTTTTTCTTCTAAATATAAGCTCCACTAACCAAGTATACACTTCATAAAAAATCTAAAAGAGCAGCTCAGTTCAATAACTTCTTCCTAATTCGACATCCCCAAACATATTTCACACAACTTGTGTTTATAAACTTATATTATAACTAGCAAACATATTCAAGTGACAGGATGTATAGTGGTATGTCAATGACGGTGAATCTTCGTTTCTAACTAGTTAGATGCGAATTGATGTCAAGATTAGCGATGCCGTTTGCGTACGTTCGGTGTTCTTGGAACTAATTTTGCGACTAGATTTACCTCTACGAAGCTATTGTACTTGATGTTCTTTCAAATAATTCAACGTTGGAGCTGGTTGCTTAGATTATTAATATTTACTTGTTGCTATAAAGTATAAGGACACATCTTAACAAATAAATGGAAAAAACCTCACTTTCGGCTTTTAAGCATACACGATTGTACCATTCATATGAAGGTGTCTTCCGAAAATTGTCGACCGTCATAAATATTAATGACAATCGAATGTCAGCTGCAGATCAATGACCTTTGATCCGATTGTTTAATGTATCTTAGACGTAATTACAAATGCGTACAATGCTCGAGAGAAAGAATGCGAATGAATAATGCATGATGGAAATGTCTCTGGAAGCGAATGATATCCATGATTGACAAAATAAATACTTTAGTAGAATACAAAGTTTCTTTACCACTAATGAAAATATGAACTCTATAAAAATAATTATTATAAGATTCAGATGTAGAGATGTTATAGTCTATACGTTCCAAGTGAATAACCACAATAAGCAAATCAGAATGTTATAGTTTGCAAATAGTACTCATATTAATATTGACGTTGTATTTTATTAGTGTGTGTGTGTGTGTGTAGGTTGATTGAAATGAAGTCATTAATAAACAAAAGATGATCACAATCATAGATTTAATAACAACTGACAATTCAAAAAACAATAATGAAGGTAGAACAATAATCATACATCATTATTACGACAGCTGTTGACATTTATATTGTTGTGTGTTCAAAAGTGTATCCATCATAAAAATATGGCATGTATGATCAAACTGTATGTTCTAGGAAACGAAATTATAGAAAATAAAGTTTTAAATGTTGATGTTACATTAAAAATGCTAATTAAATAGGGACTCGAGATGAGCATTTAATTTAATGTAAGCTAAATACAGGTCAAATAAAAAATATAAGTCATGACTAAGTCAAGTCAGACTGCATAAATACCAAAAATTAAATTAAAGATAATATTTAAACAAAAAATTAAATAGGACAGCTAGAATGTATGTCAAGTATGGGAACAAAAACCGAAATATTTTGTAGAGGTTAAGAGGGCAATTAGTCCGTACATTCACAATTTTACTGTGAAGAAAATGAAAGTTTTTGCGATGAAACCAAACACTGAATAAAAGCAGACATTAACTTACAATACAATAATAATCTAATGCGATGCCTAAGTGCGTTCTCTTATTACGTAACTAGTTAAAAGTGTAATAAATATGAGTTGATATTATTTATGAGGTTGAGATGACATGAGCGACTATAAATCGAAGTTAACGGACAGTGGGTCAGTATCCTGCGTTGGTTATGAGCCAACGGTCTCACAACAATAAAGCAAATTAATGCCATGTATGCCTATAGTGATTTCTAATGAGTTCACTACAGTTTTATGTAGCTTAAACTATTTTATCTAAATAGTGATATCGCAGATTATATGATTAAAAAATTCAACCCGGATAAGATTAATCTCATCAAAATTCAGGAACGACGTAAGTTATTTATATTTGCATTTTTAACCAGGTACGCAAAATGCCTTGATAATATGAAAACTTATTCTTAAAATGATTATAAAATTATCAGAACATCAGTTGTGCTCCGCTGATCTTGCAACTGGTTACATATGCTTCGTTAAGTTTTTGTTCTTTTATGTATCAACTATGGAATTTTCCAGTAAATATTTTGAATTCTGCTTTAGCATGGTGTGATCATTGGACCAAAAACAATAGTCAGCATTGTAAAGCTCAATTTCCTGCAGGTGGCAGTTTTTAAGTCGGAAAGATATAATACAATATAAACAGCCAAAAAGGTAACTAAATCTCGGGATACTATTCTGATGCAATCCTGTAGGGAAATCTGCTTTTAAAATTATTTTATTTATTTATCTACACTTCGTTACATTAGGAAACAGTACTTACATTGTAACTAGCGACCTTATCATTAAAGAGTGATCTTCCAGGCAACCAATTATAAGGAGAACGCAAAAAAACAGAAAGTAAATCAGACGGCGATATGCAACTGATACGAGCATATATCTTTGATCTCAAAAATACATTTTCAGAAGAAAATTAACATGTTTTCTATATGAATATTTTGTCAATAGAAAATAAGATTAAAGGAAGAATCTTACTTTATTACATCCATAAAATTATTAGGTTGTAGATGACAAACAACGACTAACTCATCTAACTTCGATATGAAAGTGACAAATTATTTATACAGTAAGCTTATCAATTTCTTATCTACGACTGTGCTATGCCAGCAAGATATTTCTGTCAAATGGATGAGATTAAAAGATCCATTTGATTCTAACATGCAGGTAACTCCGACGTGAGTTTATTTGAGAGCGCACAAAACAAGAATAACGAAAGTACTTTTACACGTTACAATAATTAATGAAAGTTTGATATAACTCACGCTCTCTGATCTGATGAATGTCTGCGCAAAAAGGAAGCATTGGAGCTGAGAAAGTAAGAATAACTGAAGATATTAAAAATCCTCGTCTTGACAGCAATTTACTTTTAATTAGAGCTACATTCATCAGATGAAAAGAATCGCAAATAAAAGAACAATAGGATAACTTTAAATCTATTTCCTTTGTAAGCTCGTTAATTGTTATTTGAAGTTCTTCATGTCGATACACGTTGTAACTTGCCTTGTTTTTATCAATTCGACCCACGCTTTTTACCATTTGTTATCTATAATCTGAAATTTGTAAGTACCTTGTTAACAAGAAAATATTGTACAGGAATACAAGTATAACTCAATAACGCAGATGAATGAGCGTCTCCAAATAAATTCTCCCCCAAATCCGTCCATTGTAGCCGAGAACGATTCGGAATCGGTAACCCCTCAAATTGTATGTATTTGCTGTCTCGCTTCCCCATACGATCCCATTGCCACCCTTCTATTACGTCGTGGGATAATTAAATATTTATGTCATCACAAACGGCACGGCAACCAACAGTTATAAATAATCATTAATTACTTTACATTATGTATAATTACGTTATTGTTTAAATTCCAATTACCACAGCTTTTGATCAGCATACCCAGATAACATAACAATACATAATTGAGTTCCTACTTTCGTAATCTGATTATAAGAGAGAATATTTTCACTTCATTACCTTTAAAATTCTGTTCATAACATACCTGTTCAATAAAAATTTCAAAATGTCAATGACATCCCGTAGATGAAAACAAACATAGATATAAACACGAACTTTGGTCGGCTAATTGATACACAATAAAACCGTTAATATCGGTCCAGTGATACAAGACGTCACAAATGTAATAGAAATCACAAACACTGCCACTTATTCAACCAGCACAGAAGAAGAATACTTTGTTGAAGTCATATAGCACTTCATTATGGAATGGGATAAAGCTCGAACACGAAATAAGCGTTCACACTTGCTGAGCGACGTACAGCCCCGTCGGCGGCTGAACGGAGACTGCATCAATTGAGGGCTACTTAGGGGAAGGCGGGGGGGTCTCAGTAGGGGGCGCTAGTCGTGAACCAGCTTCGGTCAGAGCGGCGTCGAGCCAGCCTAGACTGATATGATAACGAATGTATACAAAGCCGAGGATGTCATACATCACAAAAATACATACTGGTTCGAAACACAAAATAAGCTAACTATTTACATAACATTTTTTACAGAGAAAAAGGATTATTAGTCTTTTTATGACTTGTGCCAAAGTAAACAAAGCATCAGAGTTGTTTTACAATAACGTTTACGCAATTAGCCACCATATTTTTCCTAAGAATAGTCAGCTGTTGTCAGAGCGTACCAATTTATGTACACTAAAATAGAAACAAAAACTATTATGGTTAAAAACCAATAAAGTATCTAACATGTTTGTTCTAAAGTATTATACCTATGTTTATTTTGTTTTTAAATCTTTATGAATATAAATTTTAGTTCAAACTTTAATTGCACGTTGAAAACCATTGAATTGGTGTGTAAGAAACAAGACAACCGCAAAGAAACTTCGTTGGCTTACAATAGCTTAGTCATGAGAAACGAGCAAACGGCTCACTTACTGAATATCCCGTTTCGTTGAATGCACTGTCGCTGATTCATAAGCTGTATCTTAAAACTTAGCAACTAAGTGAGCTGGCAAATTTGTTCAGCCTATTCGATAACTATGTCAAATATAAAATATGACTTCATGCTTCTAATTATACTTGGCTATAGATTTTCTTTAATTATATTAACACTTAAATAAGATGATACTTAATTAGGGAAAAAGGGCGGCGTGAGGTAAATCATTCAACAATATTGACTCAGAGCCATTAAGGATCATCCGTTATTTAGAACATCGGACGCAGATGGAATGGAACCGAAACGGCAATAAATTACTTCCAGTCACATCTTTGGAGGATAGAGAAATAAACACGTTTTGTTTTTCGTGATCATATTTCGTTTGCAAATGAGTATAGTGGATACCGAGTTTTGAAATTGATAATAAGAAGCGGTGCACCATACTGTGCGGACTTGGAACCCTAACACCGACAAAGTGAAGCAATAAAAATATACGAGGGCTTCGCCCGGTGCCATAGACGTGCCGATCTTTTCATCCACATTTGTTTTCTGGTGACACTTGGTGCGCATACAAAGAAATTTTACTATCTTCGTGTGGGGTATTACTGATTTTTCATCGCCTCGAAATTTACTTGAACCGACAGGCAAAAATAAAGACCGCTTTTTAGATGCATCACTTTTTTTCAGTAACATACTATTAAAATAGTAGCCGCTTATAATCGTGATAAGACAATTTGAGATTGTTTAAGGATGAAATTACAATGGGAAAAATGTAGAAATGAAATAAAAATTAAAATATTACACATATTTTGTGCACGCACTACTTTTAATTATCCTTTAGTGTGAGCTTGGCAGTAGTTTCTGCGACTCCACGCCCCATTACACAACATATCTATTTTCCTCTGAAAATGTAGTGGCATTTTTGTATTGTAGACAATATATGATGTTTAGTTCAGACTAAAAGGAAAAATACGACTAAACCTAATGCATGCGACTTATATTTTTAAAACACGATCCAATCAAATATTTTAGTTACTCTTTTATTTCTCCAAAAGATTTTAAAGAAATTGAAAGTCCTAATTCTTATTATCGATACTTAATACTAGACCGTTGAGAGTGCCCAATAATATTTAAAGGTGACTCAAAGACACCAATTTAACCTTTTAAGTTTGAATATTTTTTTAGGGCATTATCGAGCGACTTAAACAATCCTAAATACCAATATGTACCGTTAAGACAGCACGTGCCGTTCCCTTCCCCAAGTCAGTAACGCGGGGTTGGTTCGAAGCTGTCAGCTGTGCGCAAGACATTTAAGCGCATAACAACTGGCTCCGAATAACTTCTTATACGCCATATGTCATAATTACTTTTACCGTATTAAGTTTCTGAACGACTTTTTAGTTTGTAGAAAGTTACACTTAGTAAGGGGCACTAATTTGAATAAAGAGTTTGTGTAAAAAGTTAGTTGAATTAAAAAAAGAATCAGATAAAAATTCATTAAGTTACTTACTCCTCCTTAGGTAAGCTCCTTTCATGATTGATGATAGAGATCTTTGGATTAAAATGATTTTAAAATCAGTAATGTTATTCGTATGTCAGGTACATACTACATATCAATTTGTAAAATTAAATTTTTTTGGACCTACCATAACTTACATAAGCTTAAAATTATCTCGTACCACTTGATAACGTATACAGATATCGACATCAACACACGCTTATCAAAATTTATTGTAATACATTTATTATTACTTATCTGAATTTCTCAACAGTGTATCGTATTCCAAAACTCAATATTTAAAAATTAACGAACATTCTTAATTTTCACATTATAAGGGATCGATATAGAAACAGATACTTATTTTTTTCATTCGATCGTTTCAAATGTATTTATGCGACTATATATCCATAGAAAATTTACATAGCGATTAGCTATTTCACGCGAATATACGAACCGCCTCAACTTGTGAATTTAATTAGTATTTCAACGTACACCAATTAAAATTTCCTCATATTGTATCTGCCAGAGTAAATTAGGTTATCTCAATAGTAATACGTACGCAATACTACTTATCACAGCGAGAATTTACATGGAAAACATTAAACATACATAATTTTGCGTCAAGTTTATTTTACTAATAGGGTCTCTGATTTGAATATACGTATCATAAATTAAATTTTAATCTCTAACAAGGAATTTATGTAACATTTTATAATAAGAGGTACAGATTGTGCTTTTTAATGTTATAATTGGTATCAGTGTCTCGTTCTCTTTACGATTTTGAAGATATGTTCTTTTAATTTGGAAAACAACATTATTATTTGAAGAGATTTTATTTTTACAAACTTAAATATAAAAATTCAGTTTTTCCACAAATTTATTTTAACCATAGAACACCAAACATACGTTAGGCTAACGCTAACGTAATTATACAAACTGTCCCATCTATATTTTACAATTAATTCTATTACAATTAATTAGTATACAAAATAAACACCACATTCGACCAAATGCATGGGTAAGCTAGTTCAACGGTCTGGAAGTTTAAGGGGTTAAAATATTATTAAGATGTCTAGACGATTTATTAGAGTGTAGCCTGGTGTTGACACATTACTTGTCGTTGAGTTCAATAATGGCATTTTAACTTGATAATTAATTTACTTAAAAACTTTAATG
>DWAJ01000561.1:0-31072 GCA_018238005.1 Eurema mandarina
CCCTTCCCAACCTAAGATCGCCCGTAAATTATTTTTCCTTTCATTTTCATCATATTTCCCTCCTTTTCTAATGGGTTTCATCCTATTATGATTTTTTTTGGTTTTAAAAATTATCGGCACTGGACTAATATAGGTAATAGATATTATTTAAGTGTGTGTACGTTACTTCAGAATATACTCCAAAACAGAACTACTTTCGTATATTATTTGTACTTATATTTTTCCATGAATTTTTAGGCTTTTAAAATGCGAATAGATTGTAACGAAAGAATTAAAGACTAGGGCAGCAGGGAAGCAAAGGAGATAGTTTTCCGCAACGTAAGATAGGACGCGTGTTTCCTCGCTATAAATCTTATACGGAACCTTGTCTCCTGATTTATTTCGTCGATAATCCCAACTCGTCTCGAACTTGTCTTCTAGAAACTTTTCTACGTGAACAGAATTAAATCTATCGTTAAGTGATATTTGGAAGTACTTGTTAAAAGTTTCATGCAAAAATTTGATAGGTACTGGTTTACCTACTCGTTCAACAATGACACTACCTAAATAGCAATAATTGTAGTATCGACTATTATGAAGGTGCTTGGAAAGGAATACGATTTAAAGACACTATATTCTTGGTAATTTTTGGAGAAGCCTGGAGGAAAAAGATGACGTAAACCATCACCACGGCCCTCAGGCACGAGGAAGCGACTTTTAGATTCATTTGAAGGTTAAGAATGAATTAGAGACTTTATTAAAATAAAGTTTTTTAACATTAAAATACGGTATATATTTACAATTTATATAGTTAAAACAAAATGGGTTATGACGAACTCGTAACAATTGTCGTTGAGTTCTAAATATTTTTTGCATTTTACTGAACTAGTGATTTATTTTGCAACGGAAATGTTTGCGCAGTTCGTACCAACAATTGTTTTAGCTTCGAATACAATGTGACATTTCGTTGTTGTGTCACTAAACTAAATGCATTAACTCGTTATGAAACGAAACACCTACAAAAAATGTTAGCTCGTAAATTAGAGATCGTATCGTGTTTTCGAATGTACATTCTCTTGTTCAAAGTTGCTTAATAGATGGATACCATTTGAAAAAGCAAAATGATTTAAAAGCCGAAGTAAAGGCAGGGATTGCGTCTATTCGTATACGTATTATAAGTATACAATTTCTCATTGTGAATGATGTGTTTACACCGCAGTGTTGCCAGATATTATATTGTCTTTCCTTGATGAAACATTACGCGGAAATCTGAACGCTCCCCATGGTTTCCCATGTGTAAGATATAAAGATACAGCGGCTATATTTTTTACACTTACACACAATTTACATTTACTGTGACGTAATGTTACATGTAGAAAATTGCTTCGTACATTTTTCTGTTCATTTTTTGCTCCACTTTAACAATTCTGAGTAAAAGAAATGTTATTTCACGCTAGTAAGGTCGAGAAGATTCTTAAATCGTATAGTCTAAGAATTCTTTAAAACACTTTATTATACAGATGTACTATGTTATAAAGATGACGTATATACGTAACCTTAAGATTATTTAAAAATTACTTCTTCTAATTCTTGAACACCTTAATGATTAAAGTTCTATTAAATTACGTTTTTACATATAACAGCGGGAGTTTTACGAATACGATAAGGTAAGGGTTTAATGGTTTCGTGCATAGGCGGAACAAACAAAACAGCCAATAAAATAGAGAAATATTAAAAATAAGGAGCTCAATGTTGACAAATTCATATTTACCTACGTTCGAAAACTGGTCTGGTTTTATTATGTGCAATAAGAGAACAGCATGATACGGAGTATATTAAAATCATATCAAAAGACCCCTTCGCCGAACTGAAAGAAGTATTGCTGTTATACTCGAAACTAGATCACTATATTGCATACTTCACAACTTCGATGCGCCAAACGTAAATGAATTCAGCAAGTTTCGAATATCATTTCTATTTTATGAACACTAGATAATATTTTATATGTATTCTCATATGTATTATATTCACGCGTATTTCATTAATACCGTTAATTTGGCATTAACATAATAAAATATATTAAGTTCAGAATGCGGTTAAAGTGGTTTAGTGACCCAAAATAATATGGTTATGAAGTGTAATTATAACGCATAATGTTACTGCACGCTGGGCTTTTTATTATGTATATATAGTTATATATTTAATTTATTTAATACTAGATTAACTAATGTATTTGTATATAAAATAAAAAGAAAAAACATTCATCAAATAAATAAAGGTCAATAAATCAGTAAACTCCTTATAAAAATGATCACGAATTGTTGAATACAAAATTTTTACGAATCTCCAAATAACGAAACCTAACGACCCATTCGCTCATTACTTCACGTTTGTTTTTGAAGAACAATTATTTCTTATACAAAGAATCTCGAGACTGTTTGACTTTTCAACTAGAAATTTCGCTTTATACAACCTGAAATGCCTCGGCTGTCGTCTTTAGAGCCGTATTCGAATGCTCTTCGGAGTGTACCTAATTTTGCTTTTAATCTTTTTTGTATTGGTTTCTAAAGCTCATTTATTCATTAATGGAATATTATATGTTGATTTTACAGAGCGAGAAATTCAGAAAGGATCTTAATTATTGTTTGGGTTACGAAGTCTTTATTAATAAAATTCTTTAATAACTTTTAAAATACAAAGGAATGGCACTTCGTCGTTGCCATTTATTTAATTAAAAGTGTCTATACCTAAGTGTAAGTATAATTCTTAATAGCTAGATCTAATTAATTATTACCGTTCATTAGTATGACTTATCTATAATATAAAAAAGAATTACCAAATGTGTTGGTAAGCCGCATAACTCGATAACGGCGAACCGATTTACATAATTCTTTATTTAGAATATTCCTGGATGTTCGACTATAGTTTTAAAACAAAAAAAAATTAAAATAATAGGTGTAGGGTAGTTTTGGTTTGGATAGGGACAGCGTGAACCAAGTCACGTTGGGTCAGCTAGTCTTTGATAAAAATATCGTCTCTGTAAAACGTTAAATGTATTGCGTCATTACGAATACTTTATATCGTGTGGAGCACACAAGCCGTGTAGCTCGGACGGCGAAAGCCCACTCAATCAATTGTTCAGCGAAGCTTACTTACATATTATGTTTTCAACCCTTTTCTCGCTCAATGCATTAGGGCCTCCTAATGTGTTGCTTTTAAACAAAATATTGCATGACAGTACTATTTTACAATGTAATTTATCATGTTTAGTAACAATATTAGTCATAAATTGTCTAAAGCAACTTCTACAGACTTACAACTCCTTCACTCACTCCTTCAATATTACGTGTTATTATTATATTGTTCAAAAAATAGTCTCAAAGTAAGAAAAACGATGGAACATCTCTTATTTTGACTTGGGAACCCTAAAAGCTAATTTACTATTGGCAACCACAATATTTTTATTCTAGTCATTTCTTATCATAATCACGTTTAAGTGGCAACTCGCCTGTCCTAACTTATTGCGATATATAATAGGGTTTATTTAGATAGATCGAATAGTTTGCACAGAATAACAATGAGGAAATTCGTTGGAAAAGCTCCAATGTCAGTTGGAAGACGTCCAACAGAAACCGCGAAAGTCAAACGAATCAACTATGTTGTTACTTTTGTGAATTTAATTAATGATATGGAAAGTAAGTATGTAGTATTTACAAGTTAAATGAGCTTACTCGTATTAAAAACATTCGAGTGGATCTGGTGTTCGCAAAATTGCTGTATATTATATATATATAGTTGTATATAATCGGATGAATTATCAGAAGTAACTTCTATAGATCAAACTCTTAATAATATGAAATAAGTTTATATGAATATTTTTGGAAGAGCCTTATTATTATATAAATTTAAACGTTAGAGCTGTAAGTAAAAAGGCGAAAGAAAGTTAAAAAACATATTGAAATCTTCTTTAGCTTAACAGTAGACTAAGCTTTGCATGTAGGTAAATAAGCGTTATAAGCAAACATGAAATCCAAGTTGTAAATTTTGGCAAGTTGAGCGTGCGCTGCCGTAAGTTCTAATGAAGTTTACGATGGATTATCTAACACCATTACTGCGGCTATCGCCTGGGACATCACTATCAAAGTCTGATATTAGTGCAGCATTAAGCTTATGAAATAGCGATGTGAAACCTGATATCTATTAGTTTTCTGGTAAATACACGTATTTTAATATTCGTATTCGTATTCGTAGATTAATTTAAACATTATTAGTTTTGTTAAATAGTTTGAAAAAATCTTTTAAAAATTTCGTTTACAGTGACAAAATATTAGATAAATATTCAAATGTTTACAAAGGAACGATTTTAAAATAGAAAGCTTATATGCAAATATTGCAAAGATATAACAGAAACTGAAATATAATATCTATACTAAACATCCATTTCAGATCTAGTACTTCGAGTTACCTAATGTATTTTGAATGCATCGTCTTTATATGATAACATTTCTTCGTAATATCTTTTACTACCTGAAATATCTTAAGCAAATGTTTTAGATATCAATTAAAGTAGAAGACGAACTATTAAAAAATTATATAGTGATTTTTTTAATGTCACATATATTTATAAGGTTATTAGAATTCAAAATGAATCTAACATCACCGATTTATGTATTAAATAAAGTTTATATGGTCGCTTCACCGCAATAAGCCAGTGTTTATCGTTGTCGTATAATAATATTGTTACTAGTGACACTGTATTGGCCATAAAACATTTCAATGCGTGGAAAGTGCCCAGTAATATTTAAAGCTACATTTTTATAGATCTCTATTTTCTATGCTTTTAACGTCTTACCTATAAGAGTAGATATTGTATGAAAACCGTGTTCTTTTTTCCGGTCTCTCGTAGTTTTAGATAAAGATACATTGTTTTATAAAGGTTATGTTTAAACTGATAATTAATTTACTCGTTTGTCTTCGGCGTTCTTAAGCGGTGTTCAATCAATATAGATTGGCAGTTCGCTCTGTACACACTATAATGCCTGAGTTAATCTACACCACCTACGTCTAGCGGCTAAGCCTAGAAATTAGATTTATGCGCTGTTATATTGTCTTTGAAATATTAATACCGTTACTGACGTCGTACAAGAGCATGCCTTAGTGAACCATGTTCCGGGGGTATTATGTTAGACAATTTAAAACCATCTTCTATCTTTTGTAGTCCTATAAACAAAATAATAAAATGTATCTATAGAAGTGCTTACGTTTACACTTCAAGTTTCAAAATAAATTTCGATTACATTTAGATAAGGACTTTGATATGTTCTCTGATTATAGAAAAAAAAAACATTTTATATACCTTTTTTATTTTTAACCTATACGTTCGTACATATCAATAAAAATCGATCAGGTCGTAAACTATTATGGAACCAGGTCACCCATAGCGATGTAATTACTGCGCCCTGTCAAAATCGAACTTTTCTTCGTTGTAATTCAATAACCAGGTGTTTCATACAACTTCGTACATAATTAATTAAGCACTTATTGTAGGTAAAATCGATTAAGGTGGTATATCAAAAAGTTGTCAGCACAAGATGACGTAGTCCATTAAACTGGGGAACACAATTTATCTGGTTTGATTAATGTTATTTGTAATTTGATTACGTAAATTTAATTAAGCATACAATATATAAGGCGGTATACCCTCATATGTGTGTGGTTTAAGAGCGATAGAAGTGTTCATATGAAATATATTAAATCCTTAGTGCTTTGCTGAAATTCTGTTGTTGGGCAATTACCGTTTATCTCCTTCTATTTTGAATATGATTCATATATTTTGTGTTTTCATTAAGATACTAAATTTAATATTTTTTAAAAGTTTCTTCAGGTTATCCTGTCGGCTAGTAAATTGTTTCCTGCGGATAGGAGATAGCCTGAACCCATTGACATGAGCGAAGTTAAATATCCGAATGTGTTACTGGCCTTTAACAAATGGAGATTAGTGCGTGTATTTAAAAAATAAATGAAATTAAGATAAGCTAACCGTACTCTCCCGGCATTGCTTGGAATAACTAATCAATGCAAAGCCATTACATCATCTAAAATAAATTGTTAAAATCATACATCAAATACTAAGTACAGTTTTGTCGACCGTTCATTAATCAAATTATGAAACTAAGTTATCAATACAGCGCAATCCAAATCCGTCATTCAGTCCGCGAAGAGCGAACAGCGAACTGTCTCTAAAAACTCCTTAGAATTGCGCGGCGGAGCTGAGATAAGTTAGCAGGCTGGCGTGTCGCCAGTGTTTGTAAGAAGTTCCCAACTCCGCGGTTGAGATACCTATCTAGCAAGTCCTAAGTTCCGTTAAATTGCAGTCCTTATATAATTCAACCGCGCTTGCATATATCAGAGGTATCAATTAGTACTCAGCCACTACACAGTTTAGTTTAGATAACATATTTTGTCGATGTGTTGTTGATACTGATTGAATAATAATTATAAGTTTGTTCATGCATATTAGCTTAAAACTATATGAAATTTGGCCTTAAATAGAATTAGAGAGTTTCTACTCCCTCAAATTTTTTTATTAATTTGATAACAAAATCATGAATTACCTACTTCAATTATGTTGAAAAAGTTAAAAAAAAACAGATGGGTCTAAAATCAATTATCGATATAATTACGAAATCCAAATCAATTGTTTCCGCAACAAATTATCAAGTTAAGTATCAATTGACGCTGTAGTTTGAAAATGCGGTTTTGGTTTTAATTTATGTTTTATGCACATCTATAATTTTAGAAACAAGATTGAAAGAAATAGTTTACTGAATAATAACGTTTATTTTGTCAAATCGCAAGCAGTTAGCTATTAATATTTTGCTGTCAACCAGAAAAAGGATTTTAATAAAAATTTATTTCATTTCTTGCTCCATTCAACTTCCGTATTGCTGTTCGCGGTGCTGCATGCTTCAACATTTTAGTTTGTATTTAATTTTTAAAATATTGTGCCATTTTATCATTCGTGCACGTTTAAAGCAGAACTTCTGATTTATTTAGCGTATCTGCATTTTGAAGATACACTGTGTTCTGTTGGAGTTTAATCAAACAAACATCATATAATAAATCTAAAATTGGGTTTTAGCATGATTGAGATTTTACATTTAACATTTAAGTGATAAGACCAAGGTGATCAGCCCAACAAGACAAACAATAGACTTGACAGTGTTTACTGTAGTATGTAGACCACAATTGATGAGCAACATGGAACGCCCCAATTAGATAAAATTGTTGAGGCACATCATTGATTATTATTATTGATTTTAAGAAGATCATGAATTGATGTAATGATAACGAATACTAGGAATAGTCAAGATAAACAACAAATTGTGAAACGTAGACGCTACAAGTATGGACTGAAAGATATGACACTTTTTTTTTTATTGATATATTGTATATACTAGGATGTTTCATATGATAAGGCTTTTGGAAGGCCTTTTTGTAGGGTAAGTGTTGGAATAATATTGAAGACGTATGTATGATTTTACTTATTAAAACAAAACTATTAAGCGCTGTATTGAAAAAATGTATTCAGTTGAAAGTTAAAATCGAAATAGAAATTCCAATAGAAAGTGGCTGGTCAATTATTATGGATCTGTTTAAAGATAATGATATGAAAAATCACTGTTAAAATGTTAGATACTATATATTTTTTAATTTTCATATTACTCAGATATTTTGACCGGATACAAATGTTTTTCTTATTTTTCCATTTATACTTGGGCGGAAACACTTGAATAATTGTAACCACATAAAAAGGAAATGGATCACACTGTGTGTGACATCGGTGTATTACAATGACGTCATCTGTCAAAACATAATGCGCAGGGATAGCGTGGGAACGTCCATCTGAAAATTTCCTTATTGTGCGTGGAAATACAATATCGCCAGTTTTGAACATTATTAGTAGAGGCTATTTTGAGATCTTCAAATGTATACTCTAATAAAAGACTAATGATTAATTGACATTGACAAGCGAGAATACCAAAAAACAGTTCAGTAGTTCCTATATTTGTGCCCTGCCAATATTTTGATTAATCGAATTTTGAAGCCCGTATCAAATAATATTATATTAAAAAGATATGTTATAAACGCAAAATTTTGAAGACGCAAAAATATCCTAGTAAGGACGTCTTACTTTAAGGTTATTGGTTGCCGGTGCATTGACGCGCAACTGACAAAACTAACTATCTAAGCACGATAGTAAATGAGAAAAACAGTTATCTTTTAATAAAGAATATAAGAGATAAAACAAGTACCTTAAACTACTTACTTTATAAAATTCTTTAAACAGATACTAAAGCACTTTCTTTTAAATAAACTACGTAACCGCAATAAGAATCAAATAGAGAAAAAAGTATATCTAGTTCATAAGAATTCTCTACTTACATTGTTAAATGAACTGTAGCATTAAATGTTAAGAGAACTCGTTGTTGAATCTTTCTTCTTCCAACAAAGTAATTTCAGTGTATCGTAGATTCACGAGTTAAAACTAAAATTTACTAGGTACAATTGTAAGATATAATTCTATTTCTGAAACAAATTGTTTTAAAAGTCGCAAGTAAGTTATAAAATTATTAACAATATATTTTGTAGGTAATGAGATTTGTGTAAGGGTTTATTTCATTTTCTTTAAGAACGTTTGATACTTGCTACATTTATATGGGGCCATACTAAATTTCTCATAAATATTATGACCTTTCGGGATCGGACATGAAAAGAATAAGTTAAGGCTATATTCGCATTAATAATATATACCCGAGAGAAGGGATCTTCAAATTTAGTAGATAAAGTTTTCAGGACAGTTCGTACCCAGAAGTTAAGTTAATTTAAAATTCTATCGCTGTATAAGGGCGTTGTGTGATACTAATGTAAATGATATAAACTTTATACTTGCTCATTAAAATTCGGTACGTCTTGAAGTATTTTTGCGGGTATGTACGTGTCATTTTAATTAGAAGTTGCAACATTATACCATATTGCAGGTAGTGAAGCAGTGTGCTATGCTAGGTTATTTAAAGTTATTTAACGTTTCAATATATTTCAACTTTGTCTAAACACATTGAAATGAAAAAAAAAACATTTGTAATACTTCAAAGTCTTCGTATATGTAAATCTTTATTGAAAATAAAATGTTAATATCATTAAATATTGATCTTCACTTATAATATAATAATTTTAAGTTAAGATGTATTTGTTGGGTCTTTGTTTATTTAACTGGTAATTTTGAAAGCTTTCTCAATTACACTCCACACGACATTCATAATTTGCGTCGCGCTGCATGAAATGAGTCATATTACAAATACAATTTAACTTCTCAACAAAATAGGAGTACAGCAACATTTAACATAATATGCATAAACGCTGGAGACAAGAGGAATGCAGTCAACGCGGAATGCTTCAACTATGCAAATTGATTGCCTTGCTCCATGCACGATATTACACCAATTGCGCTAAGTTCGTACGTAAGTGCCGGTCAGTGGATGTTGTAATTCAAATTCTGCTGCGCGCCAAGAATTGTATGGCCTATTATCGAAATATATTTGGCCCGATTGAGTCGGCTAGGGAAGGGGATTCCACATAACATCGCAGCATACTCTGAATAATGAGAACATTTGTGAGTGCAATTTACTGAGTATATTGGGACAAGGGATAGGTTTAACTGATGCAGACGAATATAGGTGGCGTGTGTGAACTCATATTGTACATATCTTTATTTAACTTGTGGAATAAATACGGCTATAAATATGCTCCGTATAACATATTATGCGTATATCTTGAAGGTATATTTCAATTATTAAAAGTTAATTTAATTTATTTTACTTAGCTTCAAAATATTAAATATAGAGAAAAGACCTGCATTCGAAAAAGCGTCACAAGTAAGTAATTTGTATGTCTAACGGGATTATTCTTTCTACATTTTTTAATTTATTAGAAAATCGACCAATATACCAAACAAGTCACATAGCAAACAAAATAAAATATTAATGTCCGTTGGGAATTAAACTCACGACCTGAATATAAAGTTGGAACTTCCATGTTCTTTTTTGCTGGGACTTTCCGAAGAAATTAAATACTCTAGGGTCTACAAAGAGGGCTATTAATTGACTTGACGTTTTCTAACTTTAGATCATATGAAGATAAAATGTGTTCATTAAAAATAAGCAAGAAAATGTTTTGTTTTAAAATTATAATAAACCTACACATTTATGTAGGAGTACTTTATCCTTATTTTACAAATATAATTTCAGTATTTTTATATTTGATTACGACTTTTTTAAAAATATTATTTTTAATACAACACGTCTCAGAAAGAGAAAATTTCTAATGAACAGTTCATGTACGTATCGCTTTGACACTTGATTATCCTTTTCATCTTCCCTCGCAAAGATTCTTTCAATTCTCAATCTCTCAAATGTCAAAACGACATTTCCATTCCAAAGAAAACAATTTGTTTTTATGTGACACCTTCAGACGCTTGTCTTTATCTGCGGGTCACTGACCTTGATATGATGCTCGATTTCTTTAGTAAATGTTATGTTAGAAAAGAATATTCCCTTTATGTTTTAAGAATTTATATTTTTTTCCAAGGGCATGTTGGCTTTCACAAAGTTATTATTATATTTAACGTCGACTTAATACTCAATTTTATATGATTTATAAGAAATAGATAAATAGAAGAATATATTTATTGTTAAATGTTTTTTTTTTAATTTTTTAAACCTATTTATTTACAATTAAACTTACTGAAGTACATTTATGTACAGCATAGAAGAAGTTTCCATCGGCATAAAAATGTTTGGATTAATTTGGTGCATATGAATACGTTAAAAATTTAACTACATAATTTCATCTCGATAAAATTTTACTGCAAATTATTTTCGGTGTCGTGAAACTAGACACCTAATTAAAATACTTCATAACAATACTTTCATCTCGTTACGAAGAGAGCCTGAGAACTAATTAAAACCACGTCAAAGGTTTTTCCTGGGCATTATAATATTTTCTTGTTATATTTAATTTCCACGAGGGGTTTACGTTTATCCAGAAGTCAGATTACATGATGTTCGATTGTATTAGGACTTTAATTAATATAGTTCAAAATAAATAGTAAATAATTAATACGTTTTCACTCAATCTTAGCTCTAAATAAATTACATTATTATTATCCTAATATGTCTTAACGCTAACTAACATCTATATTTACTAAAAACTCGTTAGATTATGTTGAATAACGTCAAATTTATTTTTCCCTCGCTATAAAACTAAGCGATTTAAAGCCTGCTAAGCTGACGGATCCTGTGCAAACTGCGTCATGCACTACATCAATTTATTTTCATATAAAATTTACGTGCAAACTTACATCGTTATATGCAAACAAAATTGAAGCATTTCTCTTTATAGCAGCTTGTTTATGGTTCAAAATTATAAACTTTGCTTCACTGAAACAGGACTGAAGTAAATTATGTTAAATCGTTTATCGCCATGCCTTGTTTTATTATAAAATAAGTTTATTTTTTATGTCAGGTACAATACAATTTACAGACTATCTACAATTACCATCAGGAGGGCGTCCAGCTCACCACTTAATAGAATAAAAAAAAAATTCGAATAGAGATTAGTTTGTTAAGTAGTATTTCATATTTCATACCTATATAGTTAGGTTTCCACGAACATGATTTCTATGAACTGAAAGTAATTCATTGAAGTTTTAATCACAGTTGTATTAATAGAAACTTTAAGAATGGTGAATTGAATTAACTGTTGGGTTACAGTTGAGTTGGGTTTATATTAAATTATGCTTAATTTCTGTTTACATCATTATTTTAGTTATTTTGCTTATGTAAGAAAATATCTTGGAATTCAAACGAACACAATTTAAAATAACGTATATTATTAATTATGTCAGTCATTTATTACTTTAAAATAATATAAAGGATTATATTGTGCAGTGAAATATTTAAAAGTTAAGTTAATAATTAATCCATTATTTTATGTTAACTCTAACTATTAATACAAGCTCTTGAAAGGTTTAAACGAGAATCTACGAACTTGCACTACTAGTACTGCAAAACATTACATTAGGAAAAGCGTAGCAAAGAATACTTTTATATCGCCAGTCCATATATTAGGAATGACACGATTTCTCATTGGTAACGACATAAAATCACACGAGACTACGTCGAGATTTTATTTAAGAAATGCACCGCTGTCGTCTTCTATGGCCATGTGTCGAACACACCTGAGTCTTTTTAAAACTTGATGTATGAAATATGATGTTATTGCACGTGTACTTTGGAATACTTATATGAAAAGTATGAGAATTTATTGAGTTGATAACAAGTTACGATACTGTTTGTGTGCTTACTAATAATATGTTCTATGAAATATGAAGTACAACTTACAAAAGTCTTGCCATTTTTGTTATTTTGTTATTGACTGTTATAGTAATATCTTTATTTAATAAGATTTGTTGGTGACTCATGTGTAGTGGTTTATAATTATTTCATTGTTAATTCTATTTGTTATAAACTATAGGTATAATCTAAATATATGCAAGTCAACATCTCTCGTATATCCAACAGATTAAAGTTGTCCATTAATCTATAGATGAATATGGCGGATATTTTGTTCAGGAACGGTAAGTTTTTGGTTAAAGTTCTGATAGCAATCCGAATCCGTGGAGACTCAATTGAGGACTCGACGGTGGCCAAAATACACAATCGTTGTTTACAGACAATAGTCTAACAACTAACAGAAGTTTTGCTCATCTCAGAGTTATTTCAATTATAACAGAGAACCTGGCAAGAGTAAAGATAGTTTCGATATTGAACTTTATATTAAAAGGTGAGAAAACTACAGAGACATAACCTCAAGGCTTATGTTATTTAAATATTTGTTGTAATGTGAATAAATATTAATGTTTTTTGGTAAGATTACTTGGATGTTCAAAATAATACATTAACATATAAAAGAACCACAAAGTATATAATTGTAAAAGTTACATATTTAATAATTCATTAATAAAATATCACTTTAAAAATATAACAAAACGATAAATCGAAAAATAAATGTCGGTGGCACGTTATATTCACAATGAATACTTTTCAGTTTTCACACTGTTTAAACTCGTGAAATATTGGCGCTCAAAATGGACGCTCGAGTAGATTGTTCGCCCTTTGCCATCCAAACAATAGCATAATGATGTGCAATATATTTATTCGAATTTTCCTTTTGCTTTATCGGAATAATGTTCGGTGACTTCTACGAATTATAATGCGTGTCAGAACTCTTAATTTACAAAAATATTTATTCACCTTCTATTTGCATAAATTCAATTTTCTATTAATGAAAGAAATTCCTAACAAGATGAAAACTCGCCTAACATAAGCCTACAAATATTCTCACTCGCGTGAAAAAACATCGTAAATGGGATACATTACAAGTTAACACGAAACAAACTAATCGAATTAAAACTTGCCAGGGAAGGAACTTATTCGCTATCATTATTAATTCCCGCCCTCGGGCTCATACGACTTGTTTATGCCTTATTTACTCAGTTTTTCTTGTTAACGTAATACGAGTACTAGGTTTTTTACGAGTTTATATGATGACTTATATTGCGAATATTCAACTTATGAGCTAAGGGCAAAACGGAGATAAATGTGCTAATTAAAACCTACGTGCTAAAAATGCTTTGATGAATAGTTATATTAATTCAACAAGTTGCAAGTGTAAATGACTTACATGCATTTTTTGCTAAATAAACTTTTAATTATTAAAGATAAGCTGATATTTCGTTTTATATTATGTAAAGCCAACATGTTATAATAATAGCGAACAAAATGAAGAAAGACACGAGGACACTCATTATAATCATTTTCCTTAGTCATAAATATCATGTAGGTACAATAGGTACAAGAAACTATTATGTAAAAGAATAAAGTCCGCTTTTGACTGCAGCTTTTGTACAAATTATACTAACAAGTTCATTATTACTCTTTAACATGATTACGACGCTCAAAGAATCGATGAGCGCAAATAAAAGTAATGCGCTTAATAGAAATTTTATTGAAACACTAATTTACGCTTGTTGCGCTGTCATTATTGCAATTATACTTCGGAATGTTTTAACTGGTATCGATTATTTTTTAATATTCAATTACTTTTAACTGTAATATTAGCTATAAATATTATAAGAAAGTCATCACGTTATCTAAAAATAATTTTATGGTTTTGTATTTACAGTAAGAAAATACCGTTTTAGTGTCAAATTTAATTTACACAAGGGACGCTGACGTTCAAGTCTACACTGATATATAAAATATGAAAATTAACATATTTAAGTAAATGTCGCCACACTCACGAGTATAGGTGTACACCACATGCACACAAATTTAATTTAAACTTCTTTAATTACTTTAAATTACGAAAATGGTCTCTTATGATGGTGATGAAATGCGACAGAGAGGCATAGAGAAAATCCAATACGTGATGTATCTGTGATGTCAAACCCAGTATACTCTCATGCATACGAGTTGAAATATAAAAAATATTATCAGGTCTTCAGGCACTTGTAGCTGTGACAAAAAAAAATAACTTGTTAAAAAGGATACAGCTGTTTATGCTACAAAAAATGTATTGATACTTACTAAGCGCATAATTTCTAGCCTCTACCCCCTTTATGTGTTATTTTATGGTTTCATTTTAATATATTCAAAGTTTTTACAATATACTATTTCAAACATTATATTTCTTTACTTCATTTAAGTTAAAATTGCTTAATCTAGTCCGCTCTAGTGCTTTAAAACTTTATAGAAGTAATAAAAGTATTTTGTAGAAATAAACCGCTACGAGAAGTCGTTCCGTTTACAATTTCTAATGAACCCGCAAATGTTATGCTTATGCTATTGTTCAAAAAAGCAAGTTTTAGGAAGTTTCGTTATTGCACCATTCACTAAAGGAAAGTAGGCTATTTGCATTCATTGCTTGAGTGTTGGTGCTATTCCGACTATTTGTACTCTTGAAATGGTACATTCGCAGTCGACGTGTAACAATTATATTACCGCTATCGAAAATAAGGCGAAGTTACATTCTCTGCTCTCATACCTAATACTAATATCTTAATCCATATGCAATACTTAACTTAAAATTTGCTTTTATTCATGTCGCTATTGATCACGCAAATTCTTTATTTCTACCAGGTTTATTCTGTGATAGTGCATTCTAAAACAAAACTAGCGTTACATTCCTTTCCTTATATTTTCCGTTAATGTAAACCATAAATGTTATATATCAGTTACGGAAACGCCCCGCATATATTAAAGTTAACTGCATTGTAAGGAAATTAAAAAATAACGATTGTCTGATAAAATATTGCAAAATAAGTTTTTTATATAATTTTTTTTTGGGAATAAAAAAATTAAATTGTGTTGTAATACGAATCAGTGTTTAAATAATCATAAGTACCTGCATATAAATTCATAAAAATAAAACAAAAATCGATTTACAGTTAATACAATAAAATTATCGAGATACTATTTTAACAATTTAGTCAAATATAATAATGAAACAAATATTTATACTAGACAAACACTAAATTGCTCGTAAATGCATCTAATCTTTTCTCCTGAATATTCTACAAGCATTTCTTTATCTTATGGAAGCTATTTAAAAGTGTGTTTTTTCAATATGAATAACATTTTATACGCTTATTAAAGCTTCTAAAGAATTGCAGGCAATATTACCCTCCTTACTTTGCTTTATTAGTTTCCAAGCGATTTAGCTTGCATTTTACACATTATTGGCTCCTTTGTCACTTTAAACTATTTATGTTAGTAGCAAGTACTATAGTTGTTTATTTTGAAAAAGGCAACTTCTTGAGTGTTGCTTCATCAAGTTGAATTTATTTAAAGGAGAAAAATAACTAGAGTTAGAAATTTATAAGGGTTAGTGTGTTTACTTGACTTCAATTGGTATCCCTAAACATTCCAATAATTTACAAAATTGAATATTGCATTTTTGAAAATTTGTTTTAAAATATATATAAATTATACTTGTGGAATTTTACATCCTAAATAAAAGGATAATATTGTATTATCAAGGTAAAATCATGATTATATACATTTTATAAGCTAGTTTTAACCTTGTAGCTTCCTCTATGAATTTGTTTAGTATCATATATATATATAGTGATTTTCTGTAAACCTAGATAAACTGTATGTACATTGAAGATACATTAGTATGTATTGTATTCTGTACAGATGTAAACATCCTTCATATAACTGCTTACTATTTGTTTGATTACCGCATAAACTTGCTATAAACATATTCATCACGTGCCACTATTTGACAAGACAGCGTTTTGAGGAACCGTCCTAAATCAACATATGGGAAATTGTATGTAAATCAACCTTATCATAATTATGAGTTTCCTGACCAAAGATAAAGTATTTAATTTGATTAACATAGTGGCAATCGTTTTAAGGCAATGCTTTAATTAAGATAAGAGAAACCTTTACGTTTAAAATTCGAAGAAATAGCATAAATTTATAATATAAGTAATTCTTTAAATTCATTCAATAAGAATATATGTTAAAGTAATAAATTAATTCTATAATAATTATGTATTGCCAAGAGTAAGTGCGCGATGATTATATTTATAGAACGAGCCATAAGCTAAAAAACAAAATATTGTATATTTTTTTTCAAACACTCTTGGGTATATAAAGGAAGTTCCCTAAACAGTTACGATATCGATTAAAAGTGGCTAGTCTCGAACACGTGCTGTATTTAATAAAGACTTGTATCCACATTCCTTATATCTGCAGTTATATAAACATAGCTGTAATTTATAAGATACTAGTTGGCCCGATGCGACTTCAACTTGTATGTAACCTTATTCCCTTTATCTACCCTTTTTTTTCTCTGTATATGAACTATCATAGTACTTCGCAACACATTTGTTAGTAAAACTTTTGGCGACTTATTTTTGTATTATAGATTATTTTGAATAGGTACTTTTTACGCTCGAAAAGTAGTTTCATACACACCAATTAAATAATTAAAATATCTCATTCTAAAAATCTTAATATATTACGGTAATAGAAGTAAATTGGAAACTAATAATTTGTTTGTATTAAGGCTTGATAAGTAAGTTGTAAGGAATTTTTCTTGTCTGACAAAAAATCGTACTAGAATTTTGTTTACGCTAAGTCACTGATTAAAATCTTTACGTCGAGTTTATGCTTAGCAAAATATTCGTCATCACGTGTTCTAACCTTCGGAATCTAATTTAATTAAGTTTAACTTCCAAGCAACTCCTATTTATTTACTTGGCACTGTCAGCATTATTTATGGAAATTGCCATTTGACACTCGAAGAGATGAACTTTAAGACTTGATGTAGCCGTGTTTACATACCCTTTGAATACTTGAAATATTTGTTTTACTCTTGTTTAAACCAAGAAAACCTACGAACTAAATATGTAATTGTAAGTGTATAGTGCGGAAGGGCTTCTTTCTGGTATATGGTTCTCAACTATTACAAGTTCACCATGCAGAAATGTTGATTAAAATTTTGTAATAATGCGATGCGAAGCTATGTTATGCAGTATCTTTTGACTAATGCCTAAAAATCCTAAAACATTGTTGTCCTCATTCAGTTCTCAAAAATTGTTTTTCGCATACGTAAAAATACTTTCTTTTCATATTATTAAGTTAAATTAGAAAATAAGTTTAAGACTTTAAATAAATGTTAGCGCATGAGACATTTCAACTATACTAAAACATCAGAATGAACGCCATCCTTGTATAAATAAGCAACGCTCGCACTCACGTACCTACTTCAAAGTTTCCGTTGCAAAACTTTGGAATATGTCGCTAAACAATGCATAAGCCAATTTTAATTCGTTTGATCGCGGTTATGAGTTGCATGCTTGAACAACTATAAATCAATGCTGCGCAACTTTGCGCCTCCAGCGTTAGTTTTAGACGTGCTTCAGAACAATATTTAACATGAGTTCGAACAATGTACTTACCGAAGAAATGCTTGTTCGTGCATAAGTAACGCGCTCATAGACTTTCAGAGAAAAAATACTTTATTATTGTTTATTACACAATCGGTACAATGTTACGACATAATCTACAGGTAACATTACAAAGAAGTCTTGAATAGTGTGAGGTTATAAACGTCTGTAATCTCTGGATTTCAATGTACAAAATCTATTTGGAATATTTTTATTAGGGTTAGTGCTGGATTTAATTAAAAAAGTATTTGAAGCGCTTATTAAATAAAAAATAAATACACAATTTTTTCTCCAGAATAAAGAAGTAGTAGGAACAGCCATACTAATTTCCAATTCTCACTTCAAAAATTTAGTTATGTAATTGATAAGTTAATTAAATATTAATCGAAATATTATAATAATTTAAGCGTGCGAGCTTTCGAGATCGAGTGTCAACTCGTTACGTTTACCAGTAAACAAGGTCAAATAATTGGCCTGGCCGTAACTTCGTCAAAGGGATTCAACTAATTGAATTGCCGACGACCACAAGTACTGTGTCGATTTAATGGATGAATGTTGTTTGCAAAACAAACGAACTGATCACTTTGCCCTTGAATGCTAATTAATACTAATATTTACTTAATGATATTTGAACGATCTACCAGCTTGGTTTCAAGCTACGGCGTAAAAGCCTCATGATGCACCTTTGATTAGCCTTTAAAAGTAACCGGTATATTTGTTTTTATTATTATGTATTGCTTAGTATATAGTTAATATTGAAAAGATTCCTTAACTCGTACATTTATTTCTAGATAATTTAGTTTCCACAAATTCTTACAATTCTTTGAGTTTATAGTACTTTTATGATATGTTCATGCTTAATCCGAAACTGAGCAAAATTACTTGTTGATGCATATGATAGACAAGTCTATGTCTATTAACTCAGTATAGTTTTATTGTTAAACTTTAAAACAGAAGTAACAAGAAAACAGACAACAAATAACATGTACCTCAGCCAATAACACAAGAAGTTTAGTGCTGAACAAAATTGCAATAAAATCGGAGAAGTGATCAAAGTTTAAACATAAGTTTGCCTGTTGTATCTCGTAGGTAGTCATTTTTATCAATTTTCCCGAACAATATTGTAAACCCGGCGCATTCCCACGAGAATGAACAACTGTAATGGCACAAACTTCACACAGAACAGGAAACTTTGTTTAAAATTTTACGAGACTGCCTTAGATGTATTTTAAACAGGAAATGTTGAGACTAAAGATGTACTTTAGTTTACAGTACAATGAAATATGATTCAGTTTAACAATGTTTTGTTACAACTTAGTACATTAGCACATAAGGTGATTATACCTAGTTTAAAATAATCTTTAGACAGATGAAAACATTGAATATAATTCAATTGTGTGTATAATTCTAAGAGGAAATATTTTGTAGAAAACCACATGTAAGTTTCTCAAGCTTATCTGAGATTATCTACTTACTATTAGGTATTTATACATTTTGTAAATACAAAATAAACCAGATCTAGGCTAACTTAGTTTTAACATATTTCACACAAAATATGAAATGGTTGGTATTGTTAACCTATGATATAATTTATCGCGGGAACAAAGCCACAGTACGCTCACTCTAATCTAATATTTATTTAACAGAGAACTCATCTAAATTCTAAGACACAAAAGCTGAAGTGTCAGTGCGGAAGCCACAAATGTACCGCTTAATATTAATACACAATTTCGCGGTAGTCAAAGTTTAAATCGTTGCATAGTTGAGTACAGTTCGGTAAAAGGCAAACTATTTAATTACCATTTAAACTTCCCCGGCGAGCAGATTCCACGGCCCACTCGATTGTATCCATTAATTAATTATGTATTTGCTCTGGAAACATTGGAATGTAGCTTTCGATGTGTATCTTAATTACTGACTGTTATGTAGGGCGAACGTAGAGAGATAGGTTAATGGAAACTTGAGAGATGTTTTTGTTCAACTCCATAATATACAACTATACCTATAAACCTACTTTTGCCTACCAACAAGAATAATAAGTAATCATTTCTCTATGCAATTGTTTCAGACAAAGCATTTTCAACCACACAGTTGAATGTGACTTTGAATCTACTTTGAAAAGTAAAAAGCTTTTCACAACTGTAAGACCTTGTGCCACCTTATTTCATGCTGTGATGTTTATTCATGTAAAGACTTTACAGGTTAAATTTTGTAAAGACTTGAAGTTCAAGTGCGCTAAGAACTTGTAAAAGCCGTAGCAATTATTATAATTACAGGTCGTTTTAAATAAGCTATTATATTTTCTCGTTAGCGTTAATAACTATTCATAAATGCAAATCGCCAAATAACGGGCCAAGTTAAGCGTCTCAAGTGCACGCTTTGCATATTCATGTGTTTCCCTTACTTTATTGTTGGATGATTATAATATATTTAACTAGCCCAATTTGTATTGCGAACGATGTTTACTTGTGCGAGTTTATTGCGCTATTTTCACAAATTAAATAGCGGTCTATTGTGAACGGTGTTTCGGGAAAACGAGAAATTACTAAGTTTTATGAACTGGAGAATTTTGTGTATTTATATGTAAATGGCTTATCTTTAGTATGTAGAAAAAAAATAAACTAGGTAAATATAAACTTATGAAAAAGATACTGAGGAGTAGTAGAAAATGCTTTTATAGCAAATTGCATACTAACTCGACAATATCGAAATTAAAATATTGTACCACCTTCTTCAACAAAAACTATGTAGCTGCCATAAAAAGGTTAACAACTTTAAATAAATTAATAGTAAATACTGTTCGTATGTAATGTAATACGTACGAATATTTACTAGTGCAAATTGTAGCAAGTCTCATTTTGCCTAAGTGTTGTTCAGATTGCATCGTTTCAGTCTCAGCGAAAACATTACACTAACTATTTATCGTACTTTTGTAAATGTTTTGTCTTTTCTAACAACTAAGGTGTTGATGAAAACCATAAAATAAATACATACATGTGTATGCATATTTACAACTCCTATATTCCATGTATGTGTCTATTTAAAATATTATTATAATAAACGTCAATACTAATTATAATGTATACTATTTATAAAAACAATCAGTCTCATAAAACATATTCATAATCTGAAATTATGTACCTATATTATAAGTACCTATAAGTCTACAATTCTAAACCGAATTAATTTCACTCAATACTTTCGTTGTTTAGTGTCAATATTAATCAACCTTTTACTTTGGAAACCCAATTAATATGGCGCATGAAATTGATAGAAGTTTCGAAGGCTAATGCAGAGACCGCGTCCAACCTTTCAGCGGATTAAGGAATTATAAACTACCCTACGGAATGTTTATACCGTAAACATGCTTAGCTCATTAAGCTTCGAATTCACCTCATCGACGTATTGCTGTTTTACACCGACGCTTAATATCAGAAATAACACAATTAATTTCAATAATATTATAGCACTTTATTATACAAATTATTAAAAACTTTTATAAAAGAATTCCCAATAAAAAGCGTCATTCTAGAATTAATTTTCGTTTATAAACTTTTTATGAGAATGGCCAAATATATTAAACATTTTTAATAAAGTGATTGAGCGAAACCAATCAGTTGAAAAATCAATGTGAACTTTAATAACGTATGCTTACCTTTGACCGGGATATGGTTATATGGTTCCTCGATGAATCGTTTTATGAGAATCCTACGATATACTCGTACAATGTAAGAATTATTATTATTAAATTATATTCTGACATTAGTGATAGACCCTCTCCTGACAAATACATAGTATATTTAGAATATCTTGAAGCTTATATAATCTTGTCAAGTTCTATTCACGTTTATTAGTCAAATAATTTTTATATAATTAATGTGTACATTTATTTACCAAGGTGATATTTTACAACTCGTAGTCCATCTGTTATATGTAAATGACAATGATATAATATGATTTTTGCATTTCCAAAGCAAATATATAAGCGTTTTTTATTATTTTTGTGACTAAATTTCATTAAGGAACTATATTACATGCACTAGGCATGGAAAAAAGATTAAAAACAAAATTAATTTAAGCACAACAAACAAGAAAGTAATTATCTACGAAAGGCTTTGCTAACGAGTTTCAGATAATAAGTTTTAAAAAACTTACCTAAATCCTAAATACCTACCTGTGAAAAAAGTTTACGGATTAAAAGTTGAAGTACCAAACCTAATTTGATAGTAGTTTAATGCTTGTTTTATAATTAAATATTTTTTATCTATATTGTTCCTGGTGATAACTATTCTGTTTTGTTAAAAGAAGTTTACTTTTTAATTGAAAAAACAAATAACGAATTTAATAAATAACGTTTCAAGTAGTTTACTTATGTAATTATCTCCAAAAATGACTATTTACGGTAAAATAGTTTTATCTACAATGAGATTGTCTAGCAGAAACAAGTGACAATAGCATTCTACAGTCTACACGTTAGAACCTAATTTGCACAAATATTATTATTCCATTGCGATGTGTGGTTTAGCTAATGACGCTGGCAGCCTCAACACTCACCACGTAATAATAGTCCGTAAAATCACCAAATTAACGGTCATACAAATTATAGCGAAAACATTATCCAAGATCCATTTTAAATGATATATTAGTTTATTATAATAATTATAACATTGAAAATGAAATAAGATATAGGTGATTGTATAATTTAATAGTATTTCAGTTGTGCCATTCTAAAACTTCATAATAATAAGAAAATCATAGCTATAATGAAGCAGGACTGCCTGTTTGAAACAGTTTATAAAACCCTGAAACCTCAAGCTGACTGACGCAGCCAAAACCCCTAATCTCAAGTTCAATACACTTTAAAGTTTCTTTTTAAATGTCAATTTCTTATAAGTACCTCCTAAAATGCTTTTAAAATAATATTACATAAAGTATGTACATCATAGAACCGTTAAAACTAATTTCAACCCTAGCTTCATACAGGATTATATTATCTGAAGGATAATTAATGTGAGATTTGCTTAAGATTTGCCTCATTAATAACACTTAGTGAGATGCGTCACTTATTTGCTTACAAGCTAAGCGCTGTTCCGATACTAGTTACACTAATGACATGTATATAGACCTAACAATATACACTACATAATCTATACAAACCTTAACACTAAGCCGGTTAGTTCTTAGTATTTAATAAAATAAGTACAATAATCTACTTTTATAAAGCAGAAAATGTCTGAATATTTAAAATATCATTATCATACGCTGATATCGGAGATTAAAATTCTTTGTCTGCGTTAACATTTTTTATTGAATTTTTATTTCATTTGTTTACAGCCTGGTGACCTGCCAAATGTTCTTTTACTATTTAGGGCATATTAAGTGGCGTAAATAAATCCATACTATATAATATTATAAATGCGAAAGTAACTCTGTTTGTCTGTCTGTCTGTCTTTCCATCACGCTAAAACTACTGAACCGATTAGAACGAAATTTGGTACACAGATGGTCTAGAGCCTGGGGAAGGACATAGGCTACTTTTTTTTTAAATCAACCTTCAAAAGGTTGCGCGAGGGGTTGACACTTTTTATAATTTTACGCTTTCACGGCCAAACCGCTGAACCGATTGTAATGAAATGTGGTAAACAGATGGACTAGAGCCTGAGATAAAACATAGGCTACTTTTTAACTGGAAAAAAGGGTTCTAAAGGGGGAAGGGGAGTCAAAGTTTATATGAAAGTCCACGCGGACGGAGTCGCGGGCAACAGCTAGTAATAACTAAATATAACCCTATTTGATTTATTTTCTGTCAAATAGATTTAACAACCCAATAGCAGGGAATATCTGAATAAATTAGGAGCAAAATATAAGTGAAGAAAATAACGATCAAAGCGTTTGTCAAGGAGCTTGCAACTCCAATTTAAGAAGTCGGCGAACTCAGAAGCAATTATCGGAAAACTAACTGTAATTAATTGAACAAATTTAACGCTTCGATTGAAATTATCTTTAACTTTTAGACTTCTTTAAGTCAATAATTAAGTTTGTCAACATTAACATTATTGAAAATAATGTTTACTGCTCTTATTACTTAAATTGTTAAACTAAAATTAAAAGTAAATGTAATATGCAAGAAGATTTAATTTCCCTAAAACTTTTCATTAAAAATAACTCGCTTCCAATAATGCCTAACACTACATGCATTGTCATACCATTTTCATATCAGCATTCTTATCGAATATAATTATATTGAGGTTTTTTTTACCAGAAATTACGAGCAATATGTTAGGTTATAAAAAATGATTGCGCTGTTACAGAATGCGGGCTCATTTACAGCTTATCACGATTGTGATAACACTCAAATTGTTACCGACGAAGGCATGATTTTCATATATTTTACGCATACATATGAGACTTAATCACACAAATTTATGAAGCTAATCGCAGGCTAAGACGAAATATATATAATTTATTATTTCTTATTCTGGAAGAAATTCTTGCGGTTATTTGTGATAATGCCTAGCAATCCTATTTATATGTTTGCAGATTAACCGATTTATTCGAGTATAAATTATTCTTCTTTCTTCTTCTTATAATCAAATTTAAAGCGTGTATTTCACATGATTGTCAATATTGTTTATACCTACTGACTTTACCGACGAAATTTTGTACGAAAAAAAAAACTGCAACTTCCGAGGCCTCGTTTGTAAAGAAAAATTCTCCAATTCCAGTTTTGTGATTGTACTGTGTGGATTTTTCCCAAAGGATATGCACATTTTGCACCAGCAATTGTTTTTCGAACAACGTTCATTGTATAGAATAATTTTAAACTGACCATATAATTTCAGAAGAATATGCTTAATAGAAGTGATTTCTTGAAATCTATTTATATAGAAAAATTAAATACAAAATCAATTTGGTAAGTTATTCAAATGATAACAGCAAGGCATAAACTTTCTTTATAATAAGTGCATATTGGCCAAGATTGTTAGAAGTGCTCCATTTCACTGTAACTACTAGTGAGAACGTGACAGGATCTTGGTTAGCGTAATGTTCTGTGAAAACTAATGTAACGTGGCACTATAGCGAGGATACTTCGAATCTCTAACATACTGACACTAATTTGCATCTGTTCTAGAATCACACCAAGCAAGATTTTAAGTGAACCTTTTCCATAGCAGGTTTCTACTTGACAACTTGCATAAAAATAAACTCCTGATAAAACTTTTGTTTAGTACGAACCTTAGAAAAAATTAAGTATTTTTTTAAATAATTTCTAGGACTGCAGGTCATTCAAATATGCTTATAAAATCGTATTATAATGAAATATTTACATATTAAAAATAACGGTTTTGGTCAATATAATTAAAATAATAATTCATATACTTTGTTCTGCACAAGAAGGTACTATGCTTATATTTATTCAAATACTGGAACTCAGTATTAACTATGTTAAGACAAGTGAGAATCTTTGAATTATCATACACTTAATTTGTAAGAAAATTAAAGTCTAAACTTGTTCAAGTTGAGGGTAAAATCGTTTGAATATTCAAATTGTTACTAATTTCGGCGAACATTAAGCAATTGTGTTAATATGTGCACTGGTAACTGTGTATGGCGTAAAGTTTTAATGAAAACGAGTCAGGGTGAATTGATTAAATGAAAATTTGCTGAGCAAATCCCTGTCAAACAAGCGTAACAAACGGATTTACTTTGCTTATTATGAAAGATTCCGTTCTGCTTTTATAAACACGTCATGGACGTCCTACATATGTATTTTTATAAAGTTATTTGACGTATGTCAAGGATTTTCAACTTAATTGAGGTCTATGTCAATATAAATTTTATTGTATCTATTAAATTATCATTAGGACTTTAATGCTTTACTTATTATGAACGGAATATTGTTCCAGTTTTTACAAAAAACTCAAAAATACTTCTTACATAATTCAATGTTATTGAAATATACTTTTGCAGATTAAAATTGTATATTTAAAGGTATCGGATTTATTCCATACGACTAATGGAATCTAAGCCGGAAAAAAGGCGGTCATCAGTAACACATTTGGCGAAGTCTTGGACATTTTTAAAACTATTTAAGAAGTTTTTTTAGTTATAAACTTTAACATCTCGCAAAGGCGACGTCGTGGGACGTGAAGGAGCTTTAACTTGATTTACGACTGTAAGAGGAACTTTCATGCGTTACATAAAATATTTTAAAGGAACTGTACTGATCTATAAAGAATAAAATGTATGGCAGAAAAGAAAGTATTAATTACCTATATGAGAGGTGATTTTCCTCTCAATTTTACTTTGTATGTTTTATTCTTGTGATTAATAATAATATCTGTATTTGTTTAATTAAACACAAATAAGCTATAAACCATAAAAATATAAAGTAGAGAACATTTAAACTCTAAATCAAACCACAATTGTGAAAATATAACATAATGTACGAACATGTACGTTCCCAATATTTAGAAAATTGGAAGTATCGAGAGAAATCACGTAATCATACAAAATGCACGAAGCATTCTTAGCGTAGTTCGATCGCTGTATGATCCTGTCTTGGTTACGGCGAAATATACGTTTGAAATAAAGAGTTCCATTTGTGAGAATTTATAACATTCTTACAAAAATTCCTTATGATATGGACTCTTTTTCTTACAGAAACACTAATCTCCGTTTCTCACTTTCTAAATCGATTTTACTCGTTAAAAAATGTTTTATTAACTTTTTTTCAATAGAAATAAATGGGAAGATTCGATAAAACAAAAGTAAAGCCTGGCCGGCGGTTATAAATAGCGTTCTAAACAAGTGTTAAAGGAAGTTCGTATTTAACAATTTTCTCAGCTTACTCGCTGGAATGTGATCAGAACGTATTGCCGGGACGAGTCTCCGGAGCCAAATCTTAGATTAAACTTCTATTGACAAGCTATGGATCTTGCAACAAGTTTGTTCTCCCGAGGAGTATTAAGCGCTCATATATACGTTATATTATACCGCAGTGTTTAGTAAAGCTTCTAATATTTTTTTGGATCGTATCCAAGGCGTTTTCGTTCCTTTTCTCATTACTTTTCCATTCAAACAATTTTTCTTAACATTTAAACAGTAAGAAAAATAATTAAACAAGGCAAGAAAAATTGTCAGTATTTCTAGTCCAGTATTAATTAAAACATATGCTTAACTAGCTCTGTCACGTGGTTTTACCAGCGCAGTTACCGTTCCCGGGGTGACACCGGGATGTAAGCTATCCTCTCTCTACGTACAAACCTTCCCTAGATTTTCACGAACCAAAATTAGCTAAATGGGTAAAGTTGTTGTTAAGTTATAATATTGCAACGAAAAGTGGCATTGATTTTGATATACGAATATATAGATTATTGTTGAGTACATATAGTAGTCCTACAACATGTGTTAGCTTAAGGCATACACCTTGGTGAGCTGCAGCAGATCAATATAAAGTTTATCAAAGGCATTGATTAATTTGATTTGGATGCAGTCGGCATGAGGGCATCCGCTCGGTTACAATAGCGGGAAGGCTGCTCTGTAGATTGCGTTTATCTATCATTGTTTGACTGGATCATGAGCTGCGATTGAGCTGCTTTGGTCAAACCTCATCAATTGGGCAAATAAAACTTAAGAATTCAGGGGGGGATATATTTTTTTCACGTTGAAGTCCTTACATTACAAATAGTATACAACTACGATTTTGTCAATGCATTATAAGTGTTTTATGTATTTTTACATTTATCGGTAAGTTTTACGTAGGTAAATTGTATTGAGAAATGAAGTACCTACCTTAAATTTGTTAAAGAAGCATTTTATCAATTATTAATTAAACACTACTGTGTTTTTAGTTAAAAGAACTGTTCATGGTTAGCCATGACATGAACTCTAAAGACAAGTATGATTTAGTTGGTGGTATTCCAAGAGCATTCCAGGACAAAGCCACTTACGAGTTACTTAAGTAATTAAGTTACAGCTGTCCATACGCCAATAGTTACGTATCGAGTGCTCACTAATTGCAAATTAGGGGTTTGATTACCTCCTCATTGAAGTCTGAGGCCGGATAATGTGTTTGTTGATTACGATCGCAAATTCAGTGCTGGCTATTGGACATCATTAGGCGCTAAGTATATTGAAACTTTAGACACACAAACCGTCAAGAGTAGTATAGCAAGATACAATTGCGAACATACTAAATTATTTGTATGAGTATTGTATTGTCCTAACATATATTCACTTTACAAGAAACATAAAAGGGATTTTTGTATTAAATTACTCACTAGCAATTAGCGCTTAAAAATCATTGGCTAAAACATGTGTGTTAAATGGTATGAATAGTTAGTATTATTATGGAAAAGTAAACGTTCTCTAACTGATTTTCAGTTCAAATTACTAGGATGGTTTTTGGTAGGCTCCTATCGCATGCAACTGCGTATACTAATTTCCGCTAGGTTCTCACGTTGACTTGCTAGTTTAATATCTTTGCGTATTTGTATTCTACTGCTTGATGCTAAACGTGACTTCGAACTATATATTCAACTTTTCATTTTGCAATACAAGGTGCATACGTCACTGTCAAGTATATTTTCGCCACGAACTACAATAGATACACCAAAGATGTAAAACGCATAGACCGATTATTAAGGGACTATCCTTAATTATCGGACCGTCGTAAGTGAAGCAGAAGAACAATATACAGGGTTGATGCGACACATGGGCATTAAATTAAACCACGTATATAAAACGTACCTAATACTACTGTCGAATAATTCAAAATTTTTTAACATCAAAAATAAAAAAGTTTTTTGTTCGAACAAAGTAAATAGTTTACGAGTATAAATCATCCTCATATTAAAAATACCATTTATAAATATTTACACTGACCTGGTGTAACCTGTGCTCAATGCGGCAACGTCGCATAATTTTTTCTTAAGATACCGCCGACAAGCTACAATATTTGATTACATTACGTGTTTAAAGTTTCAACTCACCCGCACAATATTGATACGTTATTTATATTAGTAAATGTGTATTTATAGCACGACGTCGTAATTTTCTTTAATAATTTAATTACAACGATTTACAATATTAACTTTTTAGTTTATGAAATGCTAAAATAATGCGATCTTTTATTTCATTTATAGTGTTCATACCGGTAGCATACACTTCACCCGTAAATCGATATCATACCTTTGTACTGTTTCCTTTTTTAATCTATTGACAAAATACCACACTTTGCATTTAATTATTCTACCACTGTCCACAATAAAAAACCTCGAATAATCTCACAATATGTATCCAATCACAATAATAAATATTAAACTGCCACAAATTTATCCTAAAACACTAATCACTACGGTATAAGGAGCGTGTTTCACAACAATAAAAAAGCGCGGGCGCATCTCGTTGCGTAACGTCCATCCCGAATCGATGACATATTTACACTAATAAAAATTTTATTTTTCTACCCGGTGACCTATTTCTTGTGAATTCTATTGAATTAAAGTATTTCTTCTTTGTTTATCATAATCATAACATTGAACGACTAATGTTTTGCTCACACTGTCTTCCTTATTATACTGATATTCTTATTCATTTTCGTATAACTACTTGCATTTTAGAAATTGTAATGCAAAGACAAGAGCGGCAACGCCTTTCGTTTATGTAATTTTAAGGTGTATGACCCTTGGATAGAATCTCACAGCTGATTATTTATTTATTTATAATACTTAATTGTACATTACATCCAAAATTAAAAAAGTACATGTAAAAAGTTACACAATATGATTAGTGCAGATACATCGTGTTATTAAATGGCAAAAACTTAGAAAATTTATTGCGACTAAACTACTGATGCTATTTGAATGATTTTTTGTGTAGGGTCGGAAAATTGGCCATAGTATACGTGATTAAATTTAATGCCCATATGTCGCATCAACCCTGTATAATACAACACTAGCTTGGTTAACGATTTATTCACACTGAAAATTACAAACTTATTTTCCAGTCTGTGGATCGAACCCACAACCCTTGTCACGAAGGTCAGGTTACCACTGAACCAAGCGGTTTTCTAATTTAAATAATGTCTTTAGTTTTAAGGTTTCCTTAATATAAAAAGGCATGATAAATAAATTATGTTTCCTTTAAGGATAACATAAAAAAACATATTAAAACCCGCACAGTTTGAGGCAACGAAAGCTTGTATAATGTATTGTATATTTCGTTGACAAAACTCCATATTTCAGGACGAGACTGTCTGTGACAGCTGCTTTCGAGAATAAACTATGTTACCCGCAAAGTACCCTCGTATCTTTTGAAATCCTTTAATATAAGACCTCTCTATTATAATATTAGATTACATTTCATAGACAACATTCACAAAAGGGAATTTATCATACAATTCGGCCTCGAAAAGAATAGTTTTTTTCGAACCTATGCGCGCCCCGCGGTTTTTCCCGTATTTACGGATGATTTAATTATATAAATAATTAATTAATCCAATGATATTATATCAAATATTTGATATTAGTGCAAAATTTTAAAGAGGCAAAATCATCCTAATCAGGTCGTCTTACCTTTATGTGATTGGTTGCCGGTGTATTCACGCGCAATCGACAAAACTAACTATCCCTTTTTTCTTGTTGGTTTTTATATTTATCATATAACCTCTCTTTTCTATCGTTTTGACTTCTATGCATATATGCTACCGCGGAGCAGAAAATATTTTCGGTTGATTTCCATGGGTATAACATATCTATAAACTATAATATCATAGGCACGTACTAAATAAAATTTCTTTTAAGTTCAGGATATATCATATGTGAAGCAAGTATCGATCAAGTGAGCTTCCCGCTAGACTTGGCTTTAATCTTACGGTATTAGTGTTTGATGGAGGGATATACCAGGCACAGTTTTAAAATTACTAGTTCATGTGTCTATCTGATAGGAGGGTTTTTTATTCAAAACTATACTTGCACCTTAAAAAGTGGTTACTGCTATGGTTGTCGT
>DWAJ01000562.1:0-31052 GCA_018238005.1 Eurema mandarina
ATTGTATGTATGTATTTACAAAAGAAAAGTATGTATGTATATGTAATTTATTCCGTTATCTAGTTGCCATAACACAAGCTTCGGCTTAGCTTGGAACTAGATGGCGCTGTGTATAAATGTCCTGAAATATTTATTTCATATAGTCTGACCTGATCGACATCCTTGAGGAACTGCAGCTGGTGGGTGACCAGCACCCGGGTGGTGTTCCTGAGGTAGCCGACCACGCACGACTCGAACAGGTGGCGGCCCACGTGCGAGTCCACGGCAGATAGCGGGTCGTCCAGCAGGTAGATATCCGCACGCTTGTACACCGCGCGCGCTAGGGAGATGCGGGCGCGTTGACCTGGGACACAAATATTATCACACATAAATATTTTTTTACGCGCAATGTAAAGCGCATGCTAAATTTAAACAGTTTAAGAATTAAGTATAAGGCTATTTTTAAGGACCCAGACAGTCTGGAAAGGTTGTGTTATAGGAAGGAGAGCGAGAGGGCGGTCTCACAAAACACAGGACGCGACGGTTATATTGCAAACATCCATCCAGAAGGAAATGGTGGCCAGGGTGACGCACCATAGTCAGGTCCCTCAGTCATGAGGTTACGACGAAGAAGTAGAAGAAGATGATGATAATGTTAGGCTATTTAATTAGGTTTAACATTTTGAAATTTAATCTTCTAAAAGCGTACAGGTTATAGGAATATATATTGAATGAAAGCCGTCAAGCTTGGCTAGATAAGTATCGTCTTTCCTCGACTGAATATGTGAAAGTTCTAACTTCTAAAGAGAACACACTTCTTTTATTGTATGATAGTTGTAAGAAATTGATGTTAAAACAAATATTAGTGATTATGAATTTCAATAAAATGTATAAAATATCATATAATATAACACTTCAAAGTAACAGTATAATTACCTCCACTGAGACTAACGCCCCTTTCCCCTACTATGGTTTTGTCTCCGTACGGCAGCAGGGTGAAGTCGCGATCGAGAGCGCAGCGCCGCACCACGGCGTTGTAGCGCGGCCTGTCCATTGCTTGTCCAAAGAGAATGTTTTGCCGTACGCTGCCTGTTTAAAGAGAAATGTATTATAAATGTAGATTAGTAAAAAAAACGTACAGTTTACACAGACAAAAAATGAGACCTCAGATAATGTGAATTTAAAACACATTATGTTTATTATGTTAGAACTTTTCTATTTGAATAATTTGACTGAATGCTTGCAGTTTTATTATGTATAATCTATTTAAAACATCGGACCCATTATTTAAAAAAATTAGAGATGCTAATAAATATGTAGTAGCGTAGCAAATTTTCTTTACTTATGCGTTTTTCAATTTCCATTTCGCTACTACTAAAATAGATCCTATATTTTATCTATGGAACCTTGACACATATAACAAATAAAAAATGTACCCGCAAAGAGCCACGGCTCCTGGCTGGCGTAGGAGATGGTGCCGCCCACGTGCACGGAGCCGGCCACGAGCGGCAGCTCGCGCAGCAGCACGTGCAGCAGCGACGACTTGCCCGCGCCCACCGGCCCGATCACCGCTATCAGTCTGCCAACGAGTTTATAGCTGTTAGGTATTGTTATATTCTCTTTACTGTGCTAATCGCGTCTAGTGGTTTCGAAAGATGAATAAAAAATATAATGAAAGCATTTATACGACCGAACTGACAAACCTCTTTTTTAATGCATATGGCCTTCTACTATTTGATTAGTATGGAAATGTTTTATTAATAATATATGGAACCTAAGAAAAAAAAAATTTACATACTAATAAAAACAAGTTTAGCTATGTATGTGTAAAGTAACCTGACTTGTCCAAGCTTTCCTAAACTGTGCCGAATTAAATTAAAATTTGAGTTACATCGGCGTGACAGACAAACATCTTGAGGGATCATCCTATTATTATCCTCCTAATATTATAAGTATGAAAATTTGTGAGAATGTATGTATGTCTGTCATATGTCTGTCTATTTGTTATTCTTTCACGCAAAAACGGGCGGACTGATTTAGTTATTTATTATATCCCTTTATTGCCCCGGGACCGGGAACTACGAGAGTGAAAAATTGTGTGTACTCACTTGCCGGGCTTGATGGTGAGCGACATGTCGGTGAGCGTGTTGTCGGCGTGCGCGGCCACCCACTTGGCGGTGGCGTGGCGCAGGCGCACGCCGCGCGCGTCCAGCTCCGCGCGCAGCGCCAGCTCCTCCGTGTCCTCCTCGCCCGACTCCAGCGGCGCTTCTAGGTTGCCTGCTCATTCATAAATAAAGAAAATTAAAAAAAAAGAATATTTTTAGGACACATATGGAAAGCGGCCGTGAGGCGAGATGTATAATAAAACAAAACAAATAAAGACAAAACCGATATTGCATCACTAGCAATAATGCAGTGCTCTAATCTACCGAGTTATTAAATTACGTAATTCGTAATAAATTGGCTCCCGAAAAGTATTTAGGTCTTCTTTCTCCCAAAAGCCAAAACAAAGGATTTACAACCTTATCGCATTTAACAAGATAATGATCGCGACCGCTCTTAATAGAGCGACATCGACTAAGAGTTGATAATATTATTAAGAGTATTGTACGATTTTACAGCTGTTACTGTTTACCTCACGACTTGTCGACGAATTACGAGTTGTGGTTTATAAGCAAACGAGAACATGAGCAATTTCCCAGCTCCTGCGCCTAGTCCTATAGAATCATCTAACACGCGCATATTATAAGTACAAAATACTAAATATAATACAAAGATGGAGATATTATCCTTTGTCAGTCAAACGTGTACATAATACACATATTATATAAATGCCTCGTCGATAATTTGCTCAAAATTCCGGTCAAGGGCAACATTTTTGAAGACAGACCTATATCATGTGTAAGCAATAAAAAAGCGAAAAATCCTTTAACCGACCGGTATTTTTATACCTGCTTACTTATACTTCTGTTTTATGCAAATACAACCCATATCATATTTTATATGTTTCATACTTTCATTTTTATCCGATTGCGGCGACAATAAAAGCGGTAATGATTTTGGCAAATTATGTATTTTCAACCACTACCCTAAATTACTAAACCAACTTAAATAATTAATGTCAATGAATTCGTATTAACTACCGACCTACAGATAACATAGGCTAAAAAATCTTTATTAAAATTTAGTTAAACTGGATTGATACCTAAAATTCTAGCCGTAAAAAGTTATGCTATGATAATTATAATTATAAATTCTATAAAATAAAATTTATATTCTGTAGTTTTACATTCTATACAGAAATGGGCGAAGGCGAACGAAAATATATTGAAGATTAAAGCCAATTCGAAAACAATAAGTCCATACAATATATAAATATTATATCATCTTAAAACTACTACTTGATATTTGTTTCATTTTGTATACTATGTCAAACTAAACTATCCACGTGTTGCACGAGCGCTCTTAACGAGGCAGTATTTGTGTTAATAATGATTGTTACAAATAAAGGTTTAAAGACATGCTTATTAGTTACAGAAAATCTTACCATTCCCTTTAGCTTCGTGAGTTTTCTTCTTCTCTACGGGCGATTCCAAAGACTGTTTCGACCCACTTTCCTTCTTCTTTTCGAACTCTTCTTTTTCCTTTATGGGCTCATATTCTTTGGGCGGTGGTTTCTCCTTTCCTTTCTTGGTAGAAGTTTGTATTTCCGCAAGTCCAGGTACGGGTTTGCTCGTGTCTTCGTACAACATGAAGTTTTGCAGACGCTTTATTGATATAGTCGCTTCGGCAACTTGTGCTATCCCTGAAAATATTTTTTTAACCCAATAGTACAAAATACATTACATTATCTAGCTATAAAATATACACAATCCAATTCCACAACGCAATCGTATCATCAACTATCAAATGTTCACAAATTAATAAAAAAATGTAATAAATTCGAAAAGCCAAAGTCAATTGTTTCCAGAATAATCATTAACCAATATTTACTCTTTTTATCTATAGGCAATAACATTTACACTCAACTAAATCGGTCTAATCTGTTAAACACACAACATATATAAATAGTTCGAAACTATAAATTTATAATACATATATAAACCAACCTTGCGGGAAGAATACTGTCATAGTCTGTCTCAGGATGTTATAGAAGCTGGTCACAACGAACACTTGCTTCGCGCTTATGACGTTGTTCTCGAGGACGAAAGCCAGTATCGAGAAGAACAGGCAGATCCGTGTCGTGAACATTATGAACGACGTGAGAACACCTCGGATGTACGAAGTCGCCTTTATTTGTTTAATTTCTTGTCTGTATAGGAAAAAAGTTTATTTTAATCTATCATCTCACTGATAACGCTATAGATTAGTAAATATTGATTTTCCTTTATAAATAGTTTAGTCTTGCTTCATAAGTTTCATGCTTTTAAAATTATACAAACATATCAATATATGTAGACCAACGTATACAGTTTTTACTATTATGCCTCATACCTACTAAACTTACATAGATAAATATTACTAAGATATAAAGTTTTTGAGTCTGACGTTGAGGAGGCAAAAGTCCAAGTCTACTTAAAACCAATTTTGAAAATTCATATAATAAAATATAAAGCTAGATTATATATTTGCGACTTTACATAAATGTCAATTTGTATAAGTATTTACATTAGTGGCGTCAGTATTACCGCATGAATCAGCCAGTTATCTTTAAAATATATTTGATTTGTTCTATTTCAGGAGCAATTTATCTAATTCCCGGATTATACGTTATAATATAAATATTTAAGTCTGGCGGCTCGAAGTCAATCGACGTCTTTAAAGAGCATTACATATTTAGCGTCAGTCCGAGACACTATCTCGTTCACCATTAGGCAAGACTTTACCTTATTTACATCGTGATTCACGGCTTCTGTGAAATCCTTTCTCAAGACAGCTGGATTAAAAGATTTAAAACTAGTATGAAGACAAACCTCTGTAGGCTTTCCTTGTATTTTACGATTACCTCAGACATTAAGTACGAGTAATTAAATAGTTTGCAGGCTGAATTAGTCACCGAGGTAACCGTCACCTTTGTTTGATCGTGTCTTACCTTAATTTGGCAGCATTAACATTTGTATTGGCAGTCGTTAAGGATATTGTCGTACTTAGGTTACGTAGATTACGTTATCTGATGCGATTAAGCAGCCAATAATGGGAATCAAGTTTACAGAAACTTTTTTTTATTATTTTTAAGGAAAAAGGACGCAAGGGAAATGACCCTAATAAACTGATTTGGAAATAAAAATAAAAGACTTCAATTTCTTGATAAGTGTTTGGTGAACCTCGACAAATTATATTATTTTTAACGAACCCTTTGCAATTACTTATAGACTTGGACGGAGCCCCATAGAACTTAGTCTTTTGTCCCTCATCGATTAATGCTAGAAAGACGCTACAGGCTGATATTTACATAAGCTAAAACGAACAAATTTCACTTTCCACTCGTTATGTATTATAAGGTGCACGATGTAAATAATTCAAGATAAGATTACCTAGATTCATAAAAAGGTAGTTGAAAGATTTAAGCGATAAGGTCAAGTTGTTCTATAAGCACGTTAAATCACACCGTAATACTTCAAGGATAGACTGCTAATTCTACCCATGGAGTATTATTTATTTGTGTAAACGTCAAAAATAAATAATAAGCTTTGATTTTACGTAAAGTAGATTAGCTTCAAGACATGTGAAGACAGTAATTGAGCTGTTAAGAGGAATTAGCAACATTTTAACTCCGAACTGGCGTAAGTGAGAATGTTACCTTTAAATACAACGAAAAATAAAAGTAAGCGAATAAAATAGAATGTTATGTACAAACAAAAATAGTTAAATAAATTTACTTGAACTAATCTTGCATGAGTTAAAATCGTTCTACTTTTTCACAAAAAATTGACTATTAGTAAAAGAATTTTCAAAATTGGTTTTGAGATACCTACAACCTCGAAAGCGTCAAGTTTTTTTCCTACAACTACACTTTAAAAAAATATATTTCTTTATCAAAACAATTACTTATAGACTGAAGTTTTTTCTTTACTGAACTAATTGTTTGTAGAACTTACGATAAGAAATATTCAAAAAATATAAAGAATGTGCATCTATATTATATTTAGTACAATACGATATACGATATAACATGAAAATGTGTATTTAATTATTTAAATTAAATGTAAATTTTAGTGTTAGAAAACGCTTTATAATTTCAAAAGCAAGCATGCCCTTTAAAGAATTTAGTATGATCAATGCGTCGCGTAGTTAAACAATTGCTCACGACTCACTTTCTAGCTTTGGCCACGAGATCGGCGAAGGGTTTCTCCCAAGTGTACATCTTGATGACCTGGATACCAGATAATATTTCATTCATCAGTCGCACGCGCTCGTCAGTCCGTAGCGCCGTTTTCAGACGAAGCACCGATGTTCTTTTTCCCAAATACGCTGCAAAAACACAAAAGTATTACCCATTTTTTGTTTCATTTTAAATCTCTCATAGAAGGATATGATATAAATATTCATAATTGGGAAATAGACGATTTCAGTTATTTATTTTTTGCCGTATATTTTGATCCGTGCAAAAACTTGTTTCTAATATTTGCCAGTTTGGACGTAATTGGCTGAAATATTAATAATTTACAGTTACGATACCTAAATGTTTTCGGTATACTAAATACTATAAATAATAATATTCTTAGGTAGCTGTCCGTAAAAAATAGTTTCAAACAAAATAAACTCGCTTCATGTTACCACGTGTAATGTTTATATATTTTTCTAAGTTCCAAACAGAAATAGTCAGATAATTGTTGTATCGATAAACCTTTTAGCCGAGCTAATAGTGCTTAAGACGATTCCGGAGATTTCGACATTATTACTACGGGCCTAGTGATCGTTTCTACATCTTTGTAAACACCTGCTGAGGCTTCGACGCTAATATTTAAATTAGCTTAGCAACTTTGTAAAATTAGCGAACTAGAAATAATCTCGGCATCAGTTATTTCTGCATTTGTTCTAAACGACTCTTTTTTACCTTGAAGTTGTTATGCAATCGAAATTTTCGTAATACTTTTACGATATTTTACTTTATTATGGAGAGGGTGATAAATGTCTGTCATTGCTACATGAAAATAGTCTAAATGATACGTGCATGTGTTGATATAAATAATAGGTCACGGTGTAAGAAGCTGACGTCACCATAATTGCAAACGAACAATTTAACACAATAGAAATTGCTAACATTGTCATAATTAAATAATAAATTGTAAGGTCAGACAATAACAACTATTTTTTACATAATACTTTACTTCTCAAAAACGAGATTGAGGAAACATTATAATGGTCTTAATTAAATATTTACAAAATGCACATAATTATGAATAAAAATATACATATCGAAAAATATATAAAGAATATTTTATGAAAAGGTTCTAAGTCTAGAGCTGTATGTTACCAGCTGCATGAATAAATGTAGTGCATAATTAGTACAACTGAACAAGCAAAGTCCAATGCGACTGGCACGGCCATACGCCTACATAATTTTATGCAATCGAATGATTCAGAACGTCCTTTCGGTCAATATTCTATTATTTTTATATATTTGCGCATAACAGATCAGTTCATTGCACACTTTGACCGTGTTTTATCTAAGGGACATTCCGTTGTGCAAATTTAAGTTCATCTTAATTAACCTATTCATTGTTATCGCATTGTTTTCAATTAGCGACAAATTGTTTTATTTATCCGATGCTTCTAGTTGGTTAACCCCTACTTTGTAATCGACGAGAAAAAATAGGATTGTGCAATACTTGTATTGATTCATTTATGTACCGATCAAATTACCTAACCATTATTAGCTTTAACACGAATTGCACAACAATAAAATCAATTGGAGATAGATTAATTAAAATTGGTTGTTTTATATTTTAAACCATCCGGCGAATTGCAATTTCAGTTCAGTTTTCCGATACTCATAAATCATAACCATAATGCGTTTAAAATACACCATTGCTAAATATAGAATTTCATTTAGAAAGCTAAGAAAGAAACGAAGCGTCTGGATGCAGATTGAGACGATTAAAGACATTGTTGCAGTCGGAAGTTTCACACCTGCATAAGGTGTATAGAATTACGTGCGCGCGTCAGCTGAGAGACTATCCCAACGCGACGAAGATCTCGTGCGAAAAGGCATTTAAAGTCGGTCCGTTGACCTTCCTTCGTCGTCAGTGTTAACCGCATAATCCAGTTAGTAGGTATCTCTTACTATAGCCAATTAAAACAAACACTTAAATTAGATTTACTTTATCTCAAGTATATGGAAACAAAAATGGTACCTGCTGATACCGACTTCACGCCAACAAAAACAATTCTAGAAGGTCAACTGGGGAATTTAATTCACATTGATGCGAATCTGAATTTCGAAACAAGTTTTTGAATATCGTCCCTTTTTTGCAAAAATCAGTGACTTTACATTTAAAACACACAATAAAATATCCAGGTAAAGTTACAACAGACTTGAAACAATTAAAAATAAATTATTATTTAAGTGGCGGATGTCCTTTGCCTACGATAATGTTAGAGACATAATGCTTGTCGTCAGGTATGTGATGAATTTTATTATAGATATTATGGTTTTCCTAAGACTAAATGGTATATTTCAAACTCTAACTAACCGTAAATAGTAATAAATCTTCTCGCTGTCGATCGTTAACAAGATAACGTTACGATACAGAAATACATAAGACCTTTATCTCCGTTTATATTGGCTTCACAATTAAACTTAACGACAATAAAAAAATCAACAGTAATCAAATTTTAAAACGCTATATACAGTAGAGCTAAGATTTACGGAAGAGTCAGCACGAAAAATATATTTTTTATATATAATTTTGATATTTATCAGTGTTAAATCAAAACAATAAAAACAAATATAAAAAAAAAACCTTTAAACATGTGCATACTCGTATTCTATATGAATTCGACGTCTAGTGATATAACCTGTACATTTTAAAATTTAAATTTTAGTGTTTCAACAAAAAATCAAAGGTGTTTGGTATACGAGTATTCGTATAGTCCGATAGTCAGATCTAATATTTCATACGAGTCGTTGCTCGCGGTTTTACCCGCGTAGTTCCTATTTTACCTATCTACATACCAGATTTCAACCAAATCATCCTAGCCGTTAGTGCGTGAAAGAATAACAAACATATATCCATACATACATTCTCACAAACTTTCACATCAGCAGGATAGTATAGGATGACACGTACCTTGTAGTGGTATGAAGGCGAGCATGAACCCCACGCCCACGATGGCCGCCCAGCTGATCTCGAGCCACATGAAGTACGTGATGATGACGGTGGCCAGCGGCCCGATCCACAGGTAGTGCAGGAAGATGATCGCCACGTCGAAGCGGTTCACATCGTTCGAGAGGAGGTTCACCACCTGGCCCACTGTGGTCTCGCCGAGCGCGGTTTTTGAGAGACGTAGCGACTGTCGAAGAACAAATTTATTACTTTAATGGGTCACTACTATAAATTTATCCATCGAATATTTTTTTAACGCAAACTGTAAATTACGTTCCCAATCCTTTATAAATTATAATTCATAGGTATTTTTTTTTTATTTTACGATAACATACGTATCCGTACAAGATTATAATTAAAAATTAAAATCAATTAAGTAAGTATTTATTACTCTCGGCTTAAACGATTTTAATTGTGTTTAGACTATGCAGAAAAATTAAATATCTGTGATTTCAATTAAATCGCGTTGGGTTCAATAACCCATTACGTAATGGACTTCAAGGTTTCTATATTGTATAAGTATAAGAATTATTAGTAGTTTTCGGATTTAGCCGTTGGGATAGTCCGCAAATATCTCTAATATTCTCATGGCTAAACTACATAACCAACTGATGGATTGTGTATGGCAGAGCGGTCGTGGTCACTTTGGATACGTCGCGTCGTGGTTAGTGGGTGATAGAAGCTGACGCAGCTCTCCGTGCTATCTCTATCTTTTTTTATATATAAAAGCGGGAAACAAGCAGGAGGGGTACCTGATCGAAAGTAACCATTTCCGCCCTTCAGCAAACAAGTAGATATTCTAGCGTATGACTAACTTAAATTGAGCATTTTGTAGTGAAAAAATGGAAGAAGGCCTTGAAATACGGCATGTAAGAAAATTTATACAAGTTGACTTATGAAACGAAAAACTACAATACAATAATTAATCTAAAAAAATTCAGTATGGAAAATTATAATTTACCAAGTTAGTCATATGGAAGCCCAAATACTCAAATGTTTTTTCAAATGTATAGCTTTTAACGTTACACCTCTAGCAAGAAACTTTATATTTCGTATTTGGCATGAAAATACAATTTTGTCTAAAATAACTATTTATTTAAAAGTTAAGCATTATGTGACCATTGGAATGTTCTGGTATATTCCTATATAAATGTTTACGAAGGCGCCTCAAAAGTCCAATTTCAGAATTGAGGCCATCAAATCATTATGAATTGCAAATTTTAGCAAGTGCCGTGTTAATTGTATGTTACATCTATAACTAACAATTAAACATAAAAGGTAAAGGCATCAATTGTCTATCTATCGTGAATGACTAATTGCCGAGTTTTTTTCATTGTTCTTTGGAAGGCAACGCTGTAAACTTCGCGTCACAGTTATGCAATCACACTCACACGTGCTTTGAACGTGTATTGGTTGATTGATTCTTTGCAAATATATTCAGGTACCTAAAGGCTTACTTGTTGCTATGTAAATAAGGAAACATAGTTCGAAAAACCCCAAGTGTGTACAAATGGTGACGTCATTGGACGTTTCCATCATGATTGTGTCGTTTAGAACAGAGCGTGCATTTACCTTTCGATATATGAGGGAACAGCATGCGACCCTGAACTTCATGCCCATGTGGAGAATAGCCATCATGTACGGGTGCACCACGAACACATTCAACGCCGAACATATCACTACAGCTCCGGCGTACAAATATGCTTCGTTCGGTTTCATAGTCTTCTGATCAGGGCTGTAGTACTCGACAAGTTTTCCTAGAAATACTGGTTGCGCTATGCTGTGTAGAAAAAGTATCATTAAGGGTTTGCAAATGCGGAAACTGACATAAAAGCGGAAATAAATCAGGAAATGATCATACTGTATGTAGGTCAATGTGTCGTTTTAATGGGACTAGGTAATGTATCATTCATTAAAACAGTAAATAGAAAAGAGTAGTACTACATGCACAACTATTAAAACCTGTTTAAAATAATATAAATTTACCATATGCATACATCTACATATATTCTGTACTCATAAATTATAACACTAGAGACGTAACTATAACTAAAAAATTCAAGACTACATAAGTTGCTACAGATTAAAAACCTATTTGTTACGATAACTAGACATTCCGCTAAGTAAACCAAGTTCGATCTACTTCGGTACAATAAAACGGAGGAGTGATTTGCCCTCACTTCGAACTACGAGTGTCGTTGGTGCGGGCTCTTACGACTTGATTATGGAGCTCCAAGAGACGGTTGTGCATGAATAGTTGGGATTCTCGGCCGAAGTAGCCGATGAAGAAACCGAGCATACGCGGTTGTTGTATGCTAAGGCAGAGAATTGTGCATTCAACTAAAATAAGACCTCACAAAATCGCTTGTACATGATTTAGTCATAATAGGGTGAACAGGATATTTGGCAGACATAATAACTCTTAGAGCATACCTTCCCAAAAATAAGGTTCCTGAATTCAATTAATGGTAATACGATATATGTAGGTATGTATGTATAAGACGCCAAAAGATAAGAAAGTGGTAATATACGATATTTGTTTGGCATTTTTATTAGTCTACGTTCACGCTATACCTATCCTACCTGTAACCTTCTACTCTACACTTCTTTTGTCTGCTTAAGAGGCATTTTCATAGAAATATTCTAAAATAGAGTTATAGATCGGTTTAGCTGTTATCGAATTAAAAACTTAGCAACACATTTGGCGATTTTTTTATAACAGATAACAAATAACGTATTAAACCGTTAAGTATCCCAAGTTGTCCCATGACCCATGTAGCGTTATTTTTCCATGTAAAAATATCTCGAATACGGTTAATGTACGTTCCTATAATAGACGCATGTTTATGTATGACAATGCACGTAAGGTCATTATAGAAATTACAAAGGAACGTAATCGCTAATAGTGGGGCAATCGCCGACGAAGACCACACCCAAATTGCACGATTCTTGAATGCTGCTTCAATGCGATTATTCAGCATGGTATAAAATATTCCATTGCATAGAACATTTCGTATATTACATACTGTACTTCAGTCATTCTGTTTTCGTTGTGAGCCTTAGTGTTATCGAATATGGGTTAAATAAATCTGACCACATATAAAAAGGTAAGCTGACAAAATATGCAAGATATTTCTCAGTCGACTACCAATTTTTATTGTTATTATTTTTTCACAATCAAAGTGTACGGCGTGTCATAGAAAAGATAGATTTTATTATTATTGGTATTGTTTAATGAGTTGCAAATTGTTCATTACCTTTAAAGACGACAAGAGTTATTATCAACTGTATTATAACTTAAAGTAAATTATACAATAAAATACTTTCATAAAATCTTGGATTTTTTATGATTAGCGGCACAACTTAAATATATAGTTAATAATAATTTATTACATAAAACAATTTACTACTAGCTTGAATTATATTATCCTTTTGTTTATAATACCGACACAATTATATACCATTTAATAGGAAACGTGACAGCTCTTAGAGAAATTACGATCAGTCTCTTATTTATAATAATAGAGTTATGAACATTTTAACTAGTACTATACATTTTTGGATATCGAATCATTGGAAAAGTTAAATGTAATAGGAGAGTTAAGTTTTCTATACAACATTTCGTTTGTAGGTTAAACCGTTGAATGTCGCAGAAAATGCATAATCAGCCGGTGTGCACGGCAGATATGCCTAATGGGTTCTCAACACGGAGAGACAATAGTCCGTCACGGTGTTAGAATTATAATCTTGTGGATATAATAATAGCTTTTGTGCATTCGCCTTCAGAACTAAAACTTAAGGATCCAATAGTCTTTTTGATATATTTTAATGCCAAAATTTCAAGATTTTTGGTGTGCTTACAATTATAAAAATCCACTAATAATATTATTATACATTTTAGATTCATTTATAGGCTAAGAAGCAAGAATCATGATTAGAGAATTCTAAGAACATCTTCATGTGTTTACGATGACGTAAGAACAGGAATTAAGTGGAGCTGTCTATCTGAAACGTAATGCCCTGAAGTGTTTCCTTGTATTAATATACAATAAACACGCACACAATGAAAAGTATGACACATTGTGTGGTCGTAATTCATGTACATACGCAGCCAAGGTAAAAATGTTTAAACGCCGATCTTGACCTTCATTCGAGCTATCTTTCGGAAAACCATTATTTTATAGCAAGGACTATTTAATATTTACCATGCCATTACTTTCAGTATAAAAAAAACAAATTTTAATTAGTACATTTTTATGGACGTAAAGTTATAGACATCGAGTTCGCCTCAGACCCGTTATCCGCGACTCAGTTTGCGTTATCAGATAAGAATTACCCTACGTGCTTCCTTAGGATATAACCTGACCCTATGCAAACTTTTACAATACATGATTTGCGGTTTCTATTTTAAACTAGGAAGTCCATCGCTTAAATAATCCTTACCCTAATTAAACATGAGTACTGTTTTCCAAGTTTAAAACCTTTACAATACATTGTGCAATCATCGTGTTTAGTTTTCCGTTACGGTTTGAAAAATTACTCTAGTCATGGTTAGTTGAAAATTTAAACCGTGATTCAGTGCCAACCTCGTATGTAGATATATATACATACATATACTTACACTATGACACTTCCTGTCGATAAAATACATGTGCGTATGGAGAATTGATTAGTTTTGAAACATAATGGGTACTATGAAAGTAAAGAGGACAGCTGATTTGTGAATGCTTTTGATAAATTTACAAATAAAACGTAGTGTGATATTGTGGCCACGAAAAAATTAAGAGAAATTAGAATATTCTACTTTATATAAAAATAGGTTAAAAGTTAAAACGATTAGAGTATGAACGTTTTTCCTCACTTGTGTGCTTATTTGTTAGTATTTGCATATTTAAAATTATGCAATAGATTTTGAAGCGTATTTCAACTGATCGAGTGATTCACGTACAAATAAAGACGACTGGTAACAATAACTAGTAACCAATAAACGTTTCAACTTCAACGTTTATTATGAACTGATCGATGATAGAATATGATAGGCACGTGGAACGGCCGGCAACTAGCGATTAGAATAACAAAACGTTAAATACTTATATATTTACTACATACTTAACTTGTGTAACACCTAACAGCTATCTACCCTTAAGGCTTACGACCTAATAAATTATTTGTTATTAATTAACCGTCCGATAACGATTAACGTCACGCGTTAAAAAGTTTTCGATATTGAATTATGCAAAATATTGTAATAAATTAAATAAATCGTCACCTTCACTATCGTTACGGCGAGGGCAATCACACGAATTGCGATTTAATGGGCACGTCTCGTTATTTTGTATTTTAATTTTATCTATGTTAGTCAATACATAATTACAATGTATCGAAGATGAAATAAAAAGTAATTAAAGGATTTAAACAAATGTATTATGAAATTAAAAATATTTTACCATAAAAGTCTTAAAGCAGAGTTGAATGAAGACATAATATTATTACAATATTTCCTATTTATAAGTCTAAATTCCTCGGCGAATTAGTCTGGGTTAATCAGGCTAAGTTTTACTCTTACTTCTTTTCTAGATAAAATAATATTTATATTAATAAGAAAAGTATGCAAAAAGGTAATCTTAATACACTTTTCTCCGATCATATCATAAATTCAATCACGTGTATGAAAATAATAATAATTAATAGTATGAAAATAGAGAGCTCAACTTTGTCGTATTATTATTATTTCCTCCGTCATTATAAGCACATGACGATCGATTGGTCTACGATTTTTAGAAGGTTTGACTAAGGGTTAGTCACTAACCCCACTTTATACTTGTTAATCGATGTCTGGGTTATTTTACAAGTTAACTACAGAAATCTTATTACAATTATCGTACACTAAAATAGGTTAGTGTTGACATCAAATAACATTACTCAATAGATGCATCTATTAAATAAGCATCTAATTTACAAAATGCCCCCTATTCGTTATCATCGATCTATTTAACGGCTGTCACTTAACATTTAAATACAGATAAATTTCGTCTATTTGACTGATTAGGAAATCAAACAGATTCGTCAAGCGGTGCGGAGACCAAATAATCTACCATATTTAAATTTTAAAGAATGTTTTCCAGCCAAAATGTCTTCTTCCATTTTAAATCCTACTGTAGCAAAAAGTTTCTATGTTGCAATTTTTTACCTGCGAATCCGCACATTGTTGGCGGGGCAGTTTTTATGGTTTCTTTTGTTATAAGGATAAACGTTTCAGTCCTTTAATACTATTAAGCATTATTGTGAAGTAAATTTCTTCACTTGCAATGATGATTTATAAATAACAATTTTACTTTAGATCGGTTATAACATTAGAACAATATTCATTTAAAATTGTTTAAATTATTTAAAAAACTAATGATTTTCAGCAAAATAGACATGGGTGGGTATAATATAGTACTATTTATTTTACCTTCAGCAACAATAAAACTTATAATAAACACACAGTTTTTTTATGCCTGTAACTTTAAGTTATTATAATAAGACTGATTTTATGTGTACTATTGTCGAGTGCATCGTTACATTAAAAGTGCCACTTGACCTGACCTTTAGTAAATATGTAATTAATTACATAAACACCCTATAGTATATATAATTTTTGTGGTTCAAGATGAAAACGCGTATATTTTTTTTATTTCCGAAATGCATTTGATTTTTTTAAATAGCTATAAAGTTAAAAACAAATTAATACAAATAAAAAGTATCTTACCGAATTCCACATTCCATAAACAACAACACGAATCCATAGAGCATACATCGCGCGGCGTATGCTTTTAAAATAACCCTTAGAAGACTTGGTGTTCGTTTGCTGCCAGCGTTCGCTACCTCTTCTTCCCAAAGACGCGCAAATTTATCACCCAATGGACCTACAATAGGTTTTAGTTTATACTCAGATTTCACAAAGTAAGATAAGAGCATAAAATTTTATGTAATTAACTGGTGATTTTTCAATATTTTTATAAAAAAATTTCATGTCATTTATTTTAAATATAATCACAAAATTTAATGAATTAAAAAGATAAATGAAGAAGTTTAAGTAGTTTCCCTATGGTAAATATTTTAGAATGCAATTTACCTGAAGCATGCTCCTCCAACGGCTCGTACAAATCTTGTTCATTCATTTCATTTTTCAAACCACCCCAAAATATTGGTAATGTCCATCTAGGAAAATATTTCATATTTACTCTTAACTAAGTATCTATTTTATTATACAAAGTTCAATAACCTAGTCATATTCAGGTTTGCAGTTTAAATATGTCCAGAGATAAAATAAAACAAAAACACATTTTTTTTAATCATATAAAAAGGTTTTATATCCATATGTTGTGATGACAAAAACTACCTGGCCATTTGGTTACATATGCACGTATTAATATTTGCAAAAAAAAACTAATAACAATTTAAAAGACTATCTACAGTCTACAAGTACACATATTTTTTATTATAAATAAAAATATATGTTCCTTTACATATTACATATTATAATTCTCTATCATTATTTAACATCATACTCAATAATCTATATTGTTCACCAATGTAAACAGCAAATAATAAAGAATAGTACCTATAATATACACTTCAAAATGAGTTCAGTGAAATAATTATAGAACTCTTTATAAATAATTTACTTAAAAAACTTTTTTCTAATACAAGTTCTGAGAGATAATATTATGTAGACATTGTGAAGTTCAAGGTTTCAATACATTCTTGGACACATAAATAAGCTTCCTGATAGCAACTTCCCTCATATGGGATTATTGTTACTAATTAAGGTATTGAGGCTTAGATATATAAATATAATTAAAGTAATGTATACTTACGCAAAAGTTAAAGCTGATAACGGATTAGCTTTGGCACGGGGATGGGGTGGTCTTCCTTTTTTCGTAGGGGACTCCATATTTGTCTATTAAAACATGTTTATAATTTATAATATCTTAAAATTTTACTTATATCATGTTATGTTAAACTATACTACTATCGATATTAAAAAATTCTTAATTTAAAATGTGAAGACGGATTCTTGTTAAAACAATTATTCCGTTTTTTGTTAAGGATATGAATCTTAATGTAAGTTCGACAGAACCATTCAAAATGTTTCAATAACTCATTCAAAATGTTTTTTCCTATAACTATTTATAACGTGTCTCGTGAGTACTACCGCTATATTTTGGTTTTATTTGTTTCCTTTGGTAAAAGTGAAAAGAATAGATTGTTCAAGAAAAGTAATAAAAATTGATTATTTGAATAATACTTACGTTATTTTTTATGTTCTTGATTATAAATAATGTATAATATCATAGCGCCTTAGAAGCGGTATCACAAAGCTCGTAGTTTTCACAGGATTAAACTTTTGTATATTTTACCCTCCATTCACATGTACAAAACATTTAAATACCGGCTTACAATGGAAAATTTAATGAGGTTAATTACGTATTACAGGGGCTGTTATATAATTTTTATAATACACACAATTCTGAAAACTATTTTTATATATAACACGATTGAAGGGCTATCATAAACTCAACCGTTACGGAAAGTGCAAAAACTCGTACTGACTGAAGATAGCAATAATTAGCAACTATTTAGACAGACTTCAGATGTCAGTTGTCATACAGTCGCGGAATTTGGAAACGGAATGAGAACTGATTCTCGAATGAATGAAAACATTTCAGCTGCCAAGTTTTAAATTTTATCTTTAATGTCTTCACACCTTTTCATTTAAACTTTTGCAATGATTGGTCAATGTATTATTATTTAAACAGTGTCATGCATTTTTTTTATATAATTCTTAATAAAAAAAATTGCACCTAGACAATCAACGAATATATATTTTGTCTTTTACTTTTTTAAATGTTAAAATCAAAGTCATCTTGGAAAAGTTAAAAGGCAGTTTTGTTTAGACTCACGAAAGATGATGAATAGAAAATTCGAATAGGCTTTCGCCAAGTGTTTGTTAATTAAATGATATATTAAACTTCCTCAGAGTTATTTCATATTCAAGGAGAATTAATATATTACTAGTATTAGTTTAATATTTTAGTAGTATATTAAACTAATAGTGGTATTATATTATTATGTCCATGTTTCAATCATTGTTATAGCATCTTATTTAATTCCACCCATTCGTTTTCAAATTAAATATCAAAATGTCCCATTAGAGAATCGGGGAATTTAAGCGATTGTAGACAGGTCACACACATAATACCAAGACGTACAAACAACCAAAAGTCATAAAGACCCGCATCTAGAGCCATAAAAAGATCTATAAAAAAAAGCACAACTACAGATAATCTAGAGTACGGTAGCCGGTAGGTATTATGACATTGACAAACGAATTTTGTTTTTATAATTTATATTGACATTGAGCAAAACAAGAAAAAGCCAAAACGTATAAAATATAAACCAATATTGAACATTTAACATTTTTTAATGTTTTTTATGAAGTAGCACTTATAGCTATTGGTTATTTGTATTCAACATGCGTTATCTAAGACTAAAAGTAAGAGTAGACATTAATTAGCATTAAATACGAACATCAATTATGTTCCAAAGGCAGACTTAGATTTATATTATCCTATTGTAGATAAGCAACAATAAATCAACTGAGACTATAATAATAAAAAACTAGGAAGCGTAATTATACCCATGCTTACATAATGTTAAAAGTTTATCTAAGAAAATACAAAATAATGATACTGTCCAGTATTTTATTTTTCTATTTAGGTTGTGGTTTAACATTAAGTTTTATGCGAATAGAATGTGCATCAGCAAATAGTCAAAATGGTTTAGAATCTCAAAATAAGAATGAAAAAATTGAATATGCAGTGCTTGTTGTAAGTGGTCCAGATAATGAAGTCAAAAGAGATGCAATTAGAGCGACTTGGGCAAACTTTGATCACAACATTGTTATTGAAAATGGAGTCATGTTATATAGATGGAATCACTCATGGATCGGTCATGGTCCTCATCAAGACTTTATAAAAATATTCTTTACCATAGGTACTAAAAATCTGAATGGTGTTAAATTGGAAAAATTAAGAGAAGAACATAAGAGGACCAATGATTTATTACTATTAGATACATTTGAAGACAGCTACAAGAACTTGGCTGTTAAGATGATTCATTCATTAAAGTGGTTTTATGAAAATTTAAATAAACTTAAATATGTTGTAAAATGTGATGACGATTCCTTTCTTAGAATAGACCTTATCATCAAAGATTTGGAAGCATTTGCACCTACAATGAGTGAGCCAGAAATTCAAAAATATGTTTCTAAAAAAGTAAGATCACCTTTTGATTGTATTTATCTTCACATAATATAAAGGAATAGTATTTATAGAATTATCGTGTCATAGAAGTTTTCTTATTTATGCCATGTATATATACTTAAGTATATATAGTTAAAAAAAATTTAAGATCACTTGTTAACTTATTTTATCAGTGTAATGTGTGCTGATACCTAAATATTATACTAAATTAACTTTTGCTTTCTCTTTTAGACAAATGTTGACAAGTATAAAGGTTTATACTGGGGATATTTTGACGGACGAGCTAGGGTGTATCTTAATGGAAAATGGGAGGAAAAAGACTGGTTTTTGTGTGATACATATTTGCCTTATGCTCTAGGAGGTGGTTATGTTATATCAAAAAGTATTGTAGAATATGTAGCAAGAAATTCCGACTTATTGAGGTAAGATTTTGATTTTCTAATAGAGAAATACTAAACATCTTTTTGCTTTGTTTGTAATAATTAAAAAGAATAGTTACAAAATTGATAATGTTATAATAACCATAACAACTAAGATGTGTATGTATTTCAGTCATTATAATTCTGAAGATGTTTCGATGGGTGTTTGGACAGCTTCTCTCGATGGTATCAACAGAGTACATGATATCAGATTTGATACACAGTGGAAGTCAAGAGGTTGTGAGAATAACATGCTGGTCCGCCATAAGCAAACAACAAGTGATATGTTCCAAATGTATAGAACATTAGTTCATTCCCATGGAGAAAAATTGTGCAAGACTGAAAATGCTTTACGAAAATATTACTTTTACGATTGGAATGTTCTTCCAAGTATGTGTTGCAAATAGAAATTTATACTGACATTACTCATAACATACACATTTAGCTAGTAAGTCAGTCTCCAGTGTTTTCCTTGTTTTAGTCAATTGTTTAATAAAAGTTAGGAATATAGAATATGAACATTATTTAAATGTGGATGTTCTATTGTCTGTGGTATCTACTTATATACTTTTTCTAGTCATTTTGCTGTATTGAAGTTCAGGAATGTTTTTTAAACACATAATAAAGTAATAAAAGCAATTTCAACAATCTTTAAATTACATTTATTAAAAAAAAACAAACTAACAATTCTTTCAAATTACGAAAATTGTTGATTTATACATATAAAAAAAGTTGTTGATACATATATAAAAAGCTATAATCCACATCACAAAAGTCAAAAATAATTTATAATTTTTTGCATGTATGTATATGCAAAATTGTCAACTATTAATTAATTATCACACAGTAATAATGCCTCCACAATAAGCAATCTTAGCTAATACAAAACCACTCAAAATATTCAATTGACTAAAGTTTTATAATCAAAATCATTTTAATACATCTCTGAAGAAATAGTTTCGAAAATTACAAGTCTTATATATTTATAATATTTATCAACAAAATGTTTTAGAATGTGATGTCATAATATTGATTCTACAATACTTTTGTCTAGTAATAATGTATCAATTATTCGTCGGTTCTGATCTATTCTATGTTGTAATATGACTAATATCACATAAGTGATTACTTGTTAGGGGTCTAATGTGATGCCTTTACTTTTGCATCCATGTACGTCTGATTATTGTAAAATGTGGTCCTGGATAATTCTTCCTTAAAATAATCTATTGTTCTTTGAAGTCCCTCTTGTAATGATATCTGAAAATAGACATTTAATAAAGCAATAATTATATAAAGTCTAATATGCTCGCTGAGGATTTTAAATTTTGTAATATGCACATCGTTACCATACCCCATTTGATTAAGGAGCTCTTTCAAATTTAACTCTGAACTTCTATATTTTAATACTTAATTAAAAATGTCAGATTTAAAAAAAATCTATATTGTATGATGCTTGTCAAACCTATGATTTCTAGGTTGACGGAAAGTAAGAGATCCCTAAGGAAGAGATTTTGATAACAGATAATGTCAAAATACGCGAGAAAATGCTACTATTATACGAAATTGCTATATAATGGCCTTATTCTTTTTTACATAATAATTGACTTAGGGATACTGTGTAAATTTCGATACTTCTACATATTACCGAAATAAGGGGTAGACCCTAAACAGACAAACATGACTGCATGGGGCTATCACGAGCCGTCTTTAATTCTGATCTCTGGTATTCTTTTGTTTAAACATTAGTTGCACCCATTTAAACAATAAAATACCATTTGCTCGTCATACACACTAACACTGTGCAGTTTACCTTTGGGGACCAGTTGAGATGTTTTTCAGCAATAGTTATGTCTGGTCTTCGCCTTTGTGGATCATCTTCTACCGCTGCACCAGTTGCTACAGTACTTCTACAACCAGGGACTAGATTCTTTATGATTACAGCAAACTCTGAAATCACAAGTTTCATTAATTTAAGCTTAATTATATTAAGCCCAAAGAAACTTTAATAATATCTTCATCCATCCATTTTTGCAACAGAAAAAGTAGTAGTCTAATCCATCCAATAACAGGAACAGCCTTGTATCAAAATCTACCTAGATTTTGATCAATTTGACCAATGTGTTTTAAGTGAGGATTACCAAAGAAAATAAGATGGCCATTTTGTACATAAACAAGTCCTATAACTAACTTTTGTATTACCTTCTATAGTGTGTTCCACAGGATTTCCTAAATTAACGGGTAAGGTGTAGCTAGAATCCATAAGTGCTAAAAGCCCATCTACCAAATCTGAGACGTAACAGAAAGATCGTGTTTGCTTTCCATTGCCATAAACCTGAAATTATTAATATCAATCAGTATGTAAAACTTTATTAATTCACTATGTGTCGTGTCCTAGATATAAGATAAACTAATATAAATTCACTAATTAATTTTAAGCTGCAGCCAAACTAGAAAAAAAATGTTAATTTATTTAAAAAAAATTACTAAGTATGACTAGAAAGTTATCAACAGCGTGAATTTGGTTACAATATGTAATCATTTGAATAATCAAACATTTTGTGTTCCATAAAAATGTTTGATATACCTATTTTTTAAAAAATCCATATAATTATACATGTAACGAAAAATTTTTCGATTGTGATAATGAAACAATTTAAACTTAAAATAATGTTAAATCATAAAAGGAAAACAAATTTAATGTGGCCTATAAGTCATTTCTTCCAGGCAACCATCGGTAGAGGTCACTATATTAGAATGAGGCAGATGAATAAACATATATCTATTAGGCTGACATATATATTCTTAATACTATAAGGGTGACGTTTTTTATTTGAACACACTAATCTCAGGAACTAATTGTTCAAATAGAAAATTATATTAGTGTTAAATAGTCCATTTATACAGGTAAAGCTTAAGACTATAGCTATAGCATCACAGTGCGATAAACAAGAGAAAAGAATCAATGGAAAAATATTCCCATTTGAGAGCTTCCCTACACAAACAATTCAAATAATACTCAAAAAATAATTTAAAATAATTGACGCTCCAACAGAAATTGACGCGGGCGAAGTCGCGAGCAACAGCTAGTATAAGTATATAAAAGTTGAGATATGGATAGATAAATAGTGAATAGCTGTTATTAATCACATAGCATATTTCTTTCTGCAAAGCAATAATGACAAGTTCATTAATTAAATTGATAGTCATCTTATTTTTTGATTGCCAAATATGAATTTAATACATATTATGGGTATATTTAATGTTGTTATTCATATAACAATACTAACTGTTATGGTAAGATTTTGTAGTGCTTGCATTACAAAGTTTGACACAACACGACCATCAGAAACATGCATTCTTGGTCCATAAGTGTTGAAAATTCTGGCTACTCTCACAGAAACATTTTCCTGCTTAGCGTAAGAATAAGCTAATGTCTCTGCAACCCTCTTGCCTTCGTCATAACAAGCCCTGGGTCCTGAAACATATATCAATCTTTTGTACGTTGAGGTTGTCAAATATAAGTATTACATTGAACCGAGATAAAATTTATCAATTACCTATTGGGTTAACATGACCCCAATAAGATTCTGGTTGAGGATGCACCATTGGATCACCATAAACTTCAGAAGTGCTGGCAATAAGAATTTTTGCACCAACACGCCGAGCCAAGCCTTAAAACATTTAAAACTATATGTAAAAATGTGAGGACATAAATATATGTATACATGTCTTAGTGTAATAAATATCATATAATTTTCAATGTACCTAACATGTTTATAGTTCCAAGAGTGTTAGTTTTAATTGTTTTGACTGGATTTTGCATATAATGAGGTGGACTAGCTGGACTTGCTAAATGGTATATTTCATCAGCCTGCAACAATATATTATACAATTTTATTTAAATCATTGTATTGAAGGGTTTTTAAAAACTTTATGTATATTTTAAATGTAAAAATTTAATTGAAAAATAGATTATAAATTGATAGTAACCTCAACATATAGAGGGTTAACAATATCATGATGAATCATTTCAAAATTGCGGTGTCCAAACCAGTGTTCTACATTTCTCTTTCTTCCGGTAAAGAAGTTGTCTACAACTATAACCTCATGGCCCTGCATCATGAGAATGTCAACTAAATGGGAACCTACAAACCCTGCACCACCTGTTACCTAAAAGAAAAAATAAATTAGTCAAGTCTAAGCCTCAATCGACCTCATTTAGCATGATAGATAATAATCACCAATATCCTTTTTCTTTCTTTATATCCAAGGTATTTAACATTTGGATATTTTTGTGGTATTCTTCCTTCAAGGATAGCAATTTTTTTTTCTAATTGTTCTATCCTGGCTTTTGCTTCTTGTAATTCTTTTCTTGAATTATCATCAGGCTTTTCATTTCTTTCCATTATTTTAAGCTTTTCTTCTCTAGGTATGAAAATATTTTCCTTCTTTGGTATATGGTTGAAATCTCTATAACTTAATGCCTGGATATCATCATCAGATTTTTTGTTCTCTATTTGAATATCATAAAACTTGTCTTGCCTCAGGATAAGAAATATAAATATAACTGAAAATATTGTATACGTTAAAAATATAAAAGGTGGATATTAATATACATTTTAATTTGCATTTGATTCAAATCGAACAAGATAATTAACTGAAATCATTAACGATACATTGGATATGTATTTAATTGGGTACTTACGTAGAGCTAAAACACATATAATTGTCACAGTTTTTCGGAATTTTAATGATTGTCTTATCATTTCTGAAAGCCTTTGAACTTTTTCTGTTTACATGTCGAATTTTTATGCAGTTGTACTAACACTTGATGCTACATAAATAAAACTTGAAAGGTTACTCGTGTTAACAGTGTACTTGAATATTTTGTTCAAAAATGAACAAAATATACTCTTTCATGTGAAAATCTTGATACTATTTCACATTTCAACAAAAATGTGAAAAGTGAATTGATTGTATGTGAATTTCAATTATGAATTATGATAGTATTGTCTAAGTGACAGATGTCAGATGTCATGAATTTGAAAGAAAATGTGTCATTTATTCCAGGAATATTTACGAATGTGTTTATTAATCTATTAATTGGCAAAATTGTGGCAACACAGCACTGCCATTTCACCAAGAATAGAATCTATTAATGCAGTAAAAGATTAATAAACGCTTATTAAAGTTTTTATTACATTGTATCGTAACAGAAATATGTATGGTTATGTTATGTATTTACTTGGGATTACAAGGAAAAACGCAAATTACTTGTATTTCTTTAATGGCCGACAACCAACTGCCACACACTACAAGTGATGGTAGATTCACAACTATGATCTACCTTCATATAACGCACATCCAGATACCCTACAGGCATCCTACAGGTTATTAGAATTTAAAAACAATGTAACGTATGTTATAACTGTCAAAAATGTAAAGACTATTAATAAAGTAGTTACTAAATATTTTAATAAGTATGATTAGTTTTTTAATTTTAAATAATATTTTGCAATAATTAGATATCCCACATATATTAAAAAGTTGATTTCCTTATAATACACCTTATGTAATTATGAATTGCATCATTACATTTTTTATTTGAACACACACTTTAAAAACCTATAATCTCTTAGGTATAAAAAGTAATCCATATTGATTATAAGTGCTGTTATAGAATTTAAACACAGGGTTTTCTTAGTCGAACAAGATAATCAGGTTGATCTATAAATAGTCCGTCTATGCCGGTTGCCAAAAACGCCTCAAGTTCCCCATAAAAGTTACCAATAGCGCTGTCTTCTGGGTCAGAACTCCGAAATTCTTGCGGTAAGTATGCGTTTTCAGCACGGAAAGTATATGGATGCACTTTAAGACCAGCAGCATGAGCGTCTCTCACGAAAGAAGTGGGGACCCCAAGTCTATTATTCGCATCACGCGGTATAATATGACTTTTGTCTGGACCTACAGCCTGCGCATATTTTGAAATCATTATTAGGCCTTCTGGTGTTATCATATCGCCATACGTTACATTAGTACCAAGTATACTTTGGTCTAGTGGTTGGTTTTGGTTTCTACCAATTAATTGTAAAAGACGAAGGTCTGTTTTTTTCTTCAGTTCTTTTAAATTACTTATTTCAAATGATTGAATATATACCGGTGCATAAGGACCCTTATAACCATTCCTATGAAATGCATCCACAACCGGTTGCTCCATCGGTAGTCCAATAAACTGGAAGTATGATCCATGCTTCAACTCTGGGTATATTCCTATAGTTCGGTTCTCACTATGTTCCATAGCCTTTACCAAATCAATAATTTCCTGGAATGTTGGTATTTCAAAAGCACCATCCAAGCGAGTATTGCCTGGTCGAATTCGTGGAAAACTTTCTATAGATTTTAATGTTTTTATTTCAGCGAGAGTAAAATCTTCCGAGAACCAACCTGATAGTGTTATACCGAATAGTGATTTTGTTGTGTATCTGTCGGCAAATTCCGGGCGTCGCGCGATGTCAGTAGTAATGTCGAGTTGGTTTTCATGGCGAGCTATTAAATGTCCATCTTTTGTCATGACTAGATCTGGTTCTACATAGTCTGCTCCTAAGTTTATTGACAAGGCATATGCTCCCAAAGTATGTTCCGGGACATATCCACTGGCGCCGCGATGTGCAACAACGACAGGTTCACAGTCATCTGGTCCACGTCTTCTAGTCTTCAGTTCGTTGTTAAGAATTGCAGCATCAGAACAAACTAAACCCACAACAAATAAAATAAGGGGAAACATGTCTATGCTCCCGTGAACTATGATCATCGTATTAATAATTATCGTTGATTAAATACGACAAATAGGTGTGGTTAGTTTATAAAATTATAATTTATCGTACTTTTTTCGTTATCTTATAATCCTATTTAAGTAGTTTTTGAAAAACGTATTATGTCGATTAAATCGATCGTTGTACAATTATCATCCAAGTGTGATAAAAATAATTAAATTAATTTAAATGTAGGCACAAGTACAGGTAATAAGTAATTTCAAAATTATGTCTTATGTTAGTTCAAGAAATATATATTTTTTGTCGTATTCTATTTATTTTTATACAACGCATTCATTTACTATTGTAAATGAATGCGTGAATGAATGAATGTTATGTACTTATTAGTACATAACATTACCTAATTTCAAAGTAAGTACTATAATAATTATTATAAATTTATTACTAATATAGTTTCCAATAAAAACATGCTCTCAACTGTAATTCGAAGACTGCTGTCATAAGTCTAGATAGCTTAGATTTCGAATGAAACATGTATATTTAATATGTAAGGTTCACATATTATCTTTTTAGATTCTTCAATTTGTTAATCGCGTATTCACTATGCTAATTATAACATAACATAACATCCGTTATACTGCTTTATACACAATTTTCTCGGATGCTCACTGGTATATCAGGTTGATCTGAGAATAAGCCATCTATTCCTGCTGTGACGTAAGCTCTAATTTCAGAGATTATATCTCCTCTAGCAGAAGGATCGTCATTGCTTTGAAATTCTTTTGGTAGGAAAGTATTTTCTGCTCTGAATGTGTATGGGTGTACTTTAAGGCCCACTGAATGGGCATCCTCAACGAAGGTGGTCGCTTCTCCAAGCGTATTATCTTCCTTGCGAGGGATTATGTACGATTTATCTGGTCCAACAGCATGCGCATACTTCGCTACCTCCAGTAAACCCTCTGGTGTAGACATCTTGCCGTAACTTAAATCTGTACCAAGGATAGCTTGGTCAGCAGGCAATAGTGATTTGTCACTTTCGTACAGTTGCAATAATCGAAGCTTTGTTATTTTATTCAATTCCTTTAGATTATCTACTTCAAATGACTGGATATAAACAGGAGCGTCTTTTCCTCTGTAGCCGTTAGAATGAAAAGTATCTACAACAAGTTGTTCCATCGGTATTCCTAATTTCTTGAAGTGACTACTGTGTTTAATTTCTGGGTATATTCCGATCATTCGTTTCTGACCATTCTGCATACTTTTGACTAAATCAATGATTTCTTGAAACGTTGGAACTTGAAACACTCCATTCATTCGTGCATTACCTGGTCTTATATCAGGAATACGTTCGACTGCTTTGAGTGTTTTAATTTCAGCGAGGGTAAAATCTTCCGTGAACCAACCACTTATTTCATTTCCATCCACGGTCTGGTTTCGGCGCCTGTCAGCAAATTCTGGATGTTCAGCTACGTTTGTTGTTAGACCAAGTTCGTTGTCGTGGCGAGCTACTAAGTGTCCATCTTTTGTCATAACTAGATCAGGTTCTACGTAGTCCGCTCCCATGGTGATAGCGAGAGCATACGACCCGAGTGTGTGTTCTGGTACATAGCCACTAGCTCCTCTGTGAGCAATTACGGTTGGGTGACATTTATCCGGGTTATTAGCAATCGGCCGAGGGATGAAAGCGGCTGTTGCTGTTGATGCGACAGTTATTCCTCCAATTATAAACAATATCCATACACCAGCCCTTGAAAACATCTTAAACGTTGCCTGAAAATAAATTCAATAGATTAAACTAAGTATATAATTCAGTGGGTATATACTGTGCATTGTAACTTGATATATTTTATATGATAAAATTGATAATAAGAAATTGTAATGACTTTGTATTTAAAATAGTATTTTACATAAAAATTATTACTAACGTGACACTTGAACGTTATCATTGTGGTAATTTTTTCGTTTAATTTTCATTAAAATGTATGAAAAGTATAGAAGAAATTCTTAAGGTATTATTTTAAATTTACGTGAATATGTTTTCAGATGACGCTGATGCTTTATACATATAAATATATGTATTTACTCTTATGATCCCAGTAATTAAGTAGACTATTTTATCTTTTAATGTTTATTCAATGCCTATAATGGTTCAGAGAATATCTTATTAATTTGTAAAGTTTTTAATTATTATAGGCAAACAACAAAAGAAAAACTCACCATTGCTTTGTTATCAACACTTTGAACTTATCATATGAGTTCACTCTAAACAGTAACAAATAAACTGTTCGACTTCTCTTACTGCTATATTTACACGTACGCACAGAAATGCTTACGAAATTATTTAATATCGAAATAAATACAAATATTTAGTATCGATTAACGAAGGAGCTGTTGTCCGTGCTAACGTCTGCAACGGTTTTAAATGTAAAGAGGAAAGTTAGTTATTACAATATTGTTTTCCTTATTTGAACGTACCATGCATAATGATCAGAGGATAGCGAATGTCAGCGAAACTGATTTTATTTACTCAATGCTTTTTGTTTGTGTATTATTGATTCTTAAATAAAAAGTTGAGGTTATTAAACTGAGAGTATCTATGCAAAAACTAGCATTTTCTGAGTAAGAAAGGAAGGTAAAGTCCTATTTCTATGTTTCAATGAATATATTCTATTCATCTTTATTATAGATCTTTGATATTTAGATTTTTTTATTTGATACCTATTAAAAAAATTGGAGATACCTCTATCATCAATATGTGTGCGGGTTTATTGCTGGTAGTCCTTCGAAGTAAGGCACTTAGCCTCACTTTCTGTCTCTACTATGTACTTAATATTCTATTTAAAAGTCGCTTTTGTAATAAAGATCCTGCTTTACCGGTTACATTTTTACCAATACAAAAGAAACGGTAAAACCTTTCACTTAATTTTATTATGAAATCTTAAATAGTTTACCTACCGACTGTACCCATACTTCAAATAACATTCAAGATAAGACAAGATGCTTAAATCTTTATGACATTTTGAATCGGTGTTAGATAAGTGATCGCGGTGTGACTGTGACACAGGCTGCGAATGGTTGCGAGTTGTAACACATCCAATCTACGGTTGATTATACTATCACCTAACACGTCATAATCTAATCAATTTATAAATTTGTCACCTATCAAGCGCGATAAAGTATAAGCTAGAGATCGATGTATGAAGAATGAAATTATGTGATCAGATAGGTACTTACATCGCTTTAGCATCGCTTGAAAAAGTGGTCGTGGTCTTGTCCAGCGTGCCCCGCGGTTTTACCCGCGTTGTTCGCGTTCCCGGAACAATACCGGGATGCAAAGTATCCAATGTGCTAAACGAAGGTATCACCTATCTACATACCAAATTTCAACTAAATCGTTCCAGCCGTTTTTGCGTGAAATAATAACAAACATACATGCATACATACATCTGTGAGGATGTACGTAACTTTCAAATTTATAATATTAGTAATAGTAGGAAGTATAGTAAGATTGGTCAATCTTAACCACACGATAGAAATGCCCCCTCTTGGCCGCCGGCTCGTATAAAGATTGTTTGTTTACTAATGCTCTTGTCTGGTCAACGTTCCTCGTGTACCTAGTACCCTCAACCTTTCCCTGGACCACAAGTTGCTCTTAAAAATCACGTCAATAGCCACCTTCGGTCTCGCTTAGTGGATAGTGGAAATCTATAAAATAGATACTACTTATTTACTTTTGCCTTGATCACGTTGTTAGAGTTGTAAACAGCTGGTTCAATGTTTTTTATAGAGCTATTGAGATGCAAATTATGTTTTTTATTTGTTTTGCTATTATATGTACTTATGTGAACATAGCGGTATGTAGGTACTGCCTTGGCACATACAATACGTATTACATACAATATTTTAATCAGTCAATTAGGTAGATGAATGAATTATAATAATATCTACTAGCTCATTATGACAGCTTTAAAGGTGTTATACAAAGAGGTACAAAATTCAGTAACATAGTATTATACATACCTATTTGTCTTAAAAGAAATATTTCGTATCCGGATCTAGTAACGGTAAAAACGTAAACATGACACGCATAAGTTATCATTAGGGTCAATTAGGGTACGATGTAATACATCTTACTTGTGATTATTTATTACGATACAATCTTTGTTGTAAGTATATTACGGAATCATATACTTCTACGGCTCGTTGCATAAGGTAAAAAGATTTTAGGACCAATGTGAGAAG
>DWAJ01000563.1:0-31051 GCA_018238005.1 Eurema mandarina
AGTTTTGTATTAAATTATATTTGAGTGCTATTTTCTTATGTATGATGTTCGCAAGTTGATTGTGCCTATGAGTGTAATCTGTTTGTGTGAGACTTGGGCAAGCTCCAGTTATGTGTTGGATGGTTTCTGGTTGAGTGCGACATCTGCGGCATTTGTCGTCTGTTATTGTAGGGTCTTTTATTATGACTTTTCTGTAGTTTTTGGTGTTGATGATCTGGTCTTGTATAGCTATTAGGAATCCCTCAGTTTCCGGGAATAAGTTGCCAATCTGTAGCCATTTATTGGACGCTATTGTGTTAATGTGTGGTTGTTGTAAGTCGTGTGGGTGTCGTCCATGTAGTACCTTCTTCTTCCATTCTTCAATTTTGTGTATCTGAGGGTCAGTGTTGATTGGTTGTGGTGTTTGTGTATTTAGATGTTTGCTAAGATTTAACGGTGTGCAGTTTATGTCGTGTTGTGTGATCGCTTTGTGAATCTGACTTGTGTGTGATTTTGTGAGGAAAAATGATCTAAGGCTCATTAACTGTTTTTGCCATAGATGATGAATATCTATTAGGCCTCTCCCTCCGTTTTGTCTTTTAATTGTTAGTCTTTCTATTGCGGATTTAGGATGAAGTTTGTTGTGTTTAGTTAGTGTTGTGCGTGTGACTCGTTCTATTTTTTCTAAATCAGTTTTGAACCACTTTATGACTCCGAAGGAATAGGTTAATATAGGTATCGAATATGTATTTATAGCTTTGATGAGGTTTTTCCCTGACAGCTGTGTCTTGCATAGGGCATTTAGTCTCTTCTTGTATTCTTCGGTGAGTGTATCTTTAATTCTTACATGATCTAGTCCTTTGAGCTGTGTGTAGCCTAAGTATTTGTACAGGTCGTTAGATTCTAGTGATTTTATAGTGTCGGTGTCGTTTACTACGTAGTCTCCTGATTTAATTTTTCCTCGAATTATGTGTACTGTCTTACATTTGTCTAGTCCAAATTGCATATTAATATCTCTGCTAAATTGTGCTGTGATGTCTACTAGTTGTTTCATTTCTTTTTCTGTTTTTGAGTATAATTTAATATCGTCCATGTATATGAGGTGCGAAATTAATACGTCTTCTGTGGTTTTAAAGTTATATCCAACTCGGGTACTGTGTAGAAGGTGTGATATTGGGTTTAGAGCAAGGCAGAACCATAGGGGAGATAATGAATCTCCTTGGTATATTCCTTTTTTAATACTTATTTGTCTAGTTGTAATAATTTTGTTTTTATGATTTAGTAGTAATGTAGTTTTCCAATGATGCATTATGTTACGAAGAAATTGTACTATTTTTGAGTTTATTTTGTATATATCTAATATTTGTAACAGCCAAGAGTGTGGGATGCTGTCGAAAGCTTTTTTATAGTCTATGTATGTGCAGTGTAAGTTCCTATTTTTCGTAGCAGCGTGTTTGTGTATAGTGGAGTCTATTATTAATTGTTCCTTACAACCCATGTGGCCTCTCCTACATCCTTTCTGTTCTTCAGCTATAATGTTGTGTTGTTCTATGTGTGCGTTTATTTTTGACGCGATTGCAGATGTGAGTATTTTGTATATAGTGGGTAGGCATGTGATTGGTCTGTATTGTGAGGGTTGTGGTGAGTATGTGGATTTTGGTAGCATGTATGTTATTCCAGTTGCAATAAATTCAGGTATATTTTGTTTTTCTAATATTATGTCAGTAAAATTTTTAGCTAGTGGTTTGTGTAAAACAGTTAATTTTTTATACCAAAAATTATGTATTTTATCAACGCCAGGTGACTTCCAATTGTGTAGTCTAGCAGTTATATTTGTAACGTCTGTTTCTGTGATTTCTACAAATCCCATTTCGTCTATAGTATCCCATTTTGTTTTTTCTGTGTCTACCCACGGCGCTTTATCATTGTGTTGTGTCTGTTCTTCCCAAATTCTTGACCAGAATGTTTCTAATTGTTCTTGTGTAGGCGTACTGCTTGTGTCGTTTTCTATTTCAGTGTTAGGGTTTGTCTTGTGTAGGTTTCTGTAGAATGTCTTTTGGTTGGTTGCAAATGTAGCGTTGTCATCTTTGCGCTGTTGTGCCTTTTTGTATCTTCTTAGCCTATGGACTTTCAGAGCCAGTTTTTGTTTTAACGTATCTAAGTATTCTTCAGGTTTTGTGTTGTTACTCTCGTGTCTAGTGTGTGTGCCATATCTCTTGAAGATTTCTTCCACTTTCCTAACTATCTTGTTTGACCTATTATTATTTATGTATTGTGTAAGCCTACCGCAGTCCGCTCGCAATTTTTCTATGTCTCTCTCTAATCTCTGTTGCCAAGCTGGTTTTATACAGTCTTTGGTCCTAACATTTTCAGTGTGCACCCTAATTTTAAATTTAAGTTCTTCGGCTACGGTGACGGCAGTGCAATAAATTAGTGTGTGTATGTCGACGAGCTGTGTTTCTTCTGATAGATATTGAGGGAGAATGTTTCTGTTAAATAAATTAACCAAGTCAAAAAGTGTAGTGGTATATTTAAATTTTGGCAGTGTAGGCCTGTTTTTTGGGTCCATTCCAGAGTAAAGAGTGAGTGTTGTTGTGAATTTATCCTTTATTTCTTGTACACGTATTTGTGTTATCTGGTGATGATTTTGTGGTATTAAAGCCTCGATTTCGTTTTCTACTACGGTTTGAGTGGACATGTGCGAGGCTTGTGTGCTTTGTGAATGAGTGTGTGATTGTGTGATTGTTGATAAATGTGTGCTTGGTTGTGTTTGTGTAGTTATGTCGTCTTCGTCGTTTGGAGTATTACTATTGTATACATTGCTAACTATGTTTTCTTGTATTTGTAGACTTATTTCTTCTTTTAACTGTTCTATTTCTCGATGTGTAAGGAGTTTATTTCGCACTATTGCTCTTCTTTGGTCCGATATTCTCTGTTCTGTTACTCTAATTTCAGGGTATTGTTGTACGAAAAGCTCATGCAGTTGTTTTCTGTATGTGGTCATGTCGGTTTCTAACTTAGTGATGTACAAGTAAGTACGCATGATAAATGTGTTAACTTCCTTACTCCAGCTCATGCGTACTCTAGGTTTACCAGCCTTGGTGGACACAGGTAAAAAGGAACTAGTCCCCTGCGTAGCATTCAAGGTTGGGACGGGTGGATCGTTTTGAGTTGATCTATCTGAAGGTGACGATGGTATAGAAGGTGATGATTGTCTAGAGAGTGTGTATGATACAGTGCTTGGACTGTATGGTTCTACTGGGCTATTAGGACTATCTGATGAAGTGTTACTATCGTCGGGGGGAACCTGCCTGTTCAGTCTCCCACCGGTTGCTGATGATGAGGGAATGGGTGATAATGACGGCGTTGGTGAAAAACATGTTGACATTTGGTCATGTTGTGCTGCAACAGCTTGTGACTGGGCAGCTTGCGATACGGTGCCCTCCCCAGAATACGAAGGGCAGCCCGGGCTGGAAGGCCCGGGGCGGGATTCTCCATTGTTGCTAACTCCGGTACCCGCCTGGGGTATTACTCTACTTCTTAGTCGCATCGCATGTATTTGAGAGGTTGGTTTGTATGAAATATGGACAAGAGTAGATATTGTTGGAATAGAAGTAAAAAGGGTCAAAGTCAAGATAGATAAGGTAGTTGAGGAAATTACAAGAGAGGAACGTTGGAAAAATAATACATTTGTCCTGTGACTGGGACAATTGTATTGATGATGATTGGGACCGTTAGTTAGAAGGGTGTAGCCGAGGTGTACGAACACCTTAACATTCGTATCTCCTTTAAAGGGTGGGTCTAGCTCTTAGTGACCTAATTGTAGTACATGCCTTCCGTAAGCCCCCCCACCACGTCAAGGTGGCCCCGTAGGGGGGTTATTATTATTATTATTATTATTATTATTATTATTATAAACACTCCGTTGCCACGTAAAAGACAAATAAAGACACAAATTTAACACTTTCGTCAAAAACAACAAAAACATTCCTTGGTAGTTTTTAACAAATCAATTTAGCATGAATAACACGCTATCCACCTATCTAAGTAATTTCACATAATGACACGATGCCTTAACTATTTCTTTATCGACTTGCCAGTTATATATTGTTACAATTGCTTTGTTTATTTTCATTTTCTTGTTGGTTTTATTGTGTAACGTTGGAAATAAGAAGTACTATATTTGAATTACATTATTAGTAAGTTTAATGTTTCTTATATGAATTCTCTTAACAAGATACTGTCCCGTCGTAGAAATCTCCGACTTCTTTGAGTTTAATAAATTAAAAAGAAAATTGGAAATATACCTTACATATTATGAGAGTTTGCCTCTTCTAACTTTAATTATTTTTATTGTTTTCGGTAGTTCTTAATCGTACATATTAATTTCCACATTATGTTATATTACACAGAAAATAATACCCCGAAATCCATTAAAAATCAGAGATATTGATGTTTTTTGTCTTATCTATATGTATCTTATACACATTAGGAATACTATCTGCGAAAACAAAATGAGTCATTTGATTAATCCATGTTATTAAATTTGTATTTGATATTTTAATATCTAGGTATATCAATTTTTATTTATGCTTCATTAATTTGAAAGTATTTTTTTGTGTTACAAATTGCAATATCGGTTTATTCGCGTTCCGTAATTTAATACTTCTAATTTCCTTTCTAATTAGCGTCTTAAGAATTTATAAACAATAGGGGAGGCGGCACGGCCGCTGGCCAAGTGTTAATTAAACAATAAATAGCCGGCAACAACGATTATTATATTTAAAAGCGGCAGCTTTGAATTCGCATCACTCTCTGGTGTCAACGCAAACCGAGACCCTATTACGATACATGCACGATATATTTTTTTTTAAATTTCAGAAGGATGTTTATTTTAATAAAGAATTGTTATGTGTAAAAGAATTTGAACGTTCCAAAGTTTTTTAAATTTAATTATAGTTTTTGAAACGTTTATATTATGCATTTTTTAAATGATTTAGCATTTCATTATCATTCAACAACTTATATAAACACACAATACGTGAACACACAATTCTGATATGACGTATTTTAATTAGGATATTTTAAGATAATTGTGATAAAACAAACAATCTTACACCTCTAGCTTGTGTAATCAGTGAAATCTCTAAAATAATTTAATTTGAAGCTATAACCGAAACAAACGTTTCGCGTTCGAAACTAAATACGTCGTCTTTCGGAATAAGCTGCCGCAGTCATTACGGCCAGCTCGTTAACGCTCTCTAATTGCATCGGGTTAATATAGACTTTGTTAAATAAAATCTCTCATCTCCCCCTTCCACCTCTCGTTGAGTTTTTTCGTTATTTACCGCGCTGCAGATGCCCTTAATGACGCATTTCGAAACTTACGATGACACTTGGCGTCGCTCGCGCCAGGTCGGCCTGCGGATGTTAATTGCGCGAGAAATTAAAGAATTTTCATTCTTAATGGGACGCCCTGATGTGGAGCGAAACGGTGCTTTATGATCCGACAATAGTGCGGGCGCGGGACGCAGTGCTTTGTTTAGTGTTGCTAAGTCGTATGTTTTTAGAATAGAGTACCACGATTACGATACTTCGTTTCTTTTATTATAATGATGACTGTTGCTTTTATATTTTCATATCAATATTTACATTATAGCAGATATCGAACGAACTTAATTTTAAGAAATCATAAAAATAAAAGTAGATTCAAAATAAATAAGGAAATCAAATTAAATTCAAGCGTCGAAGTTAGTTCAAGTTCCATTACGTTTCTAATGAAAATGATTACAAAGGATATTCTTGACTTGAGATTGTGAATGTATGTGCGTCAAGTTGCGCCACGTGGTAGAGCCGTTATGCCTTCAATTAACGCTATTAAAATGATCCTGAGCTAATATTGCTGAGGAAATGACGAGCAAGACTATAGACCTATATACATTAAGAGAAGAACGTTCAGTTCAAACACTTATTTTAACTATATCTCTTCCATAAAATAACGTGACTTTAACGTGAATCTATTTCGATAATGAATTTTTTGAATGTTCCTTGAAGGACAACGACAGTTCTTAGGTAAAGAAAAAATAGGCACAGCGAGAACGAAGTCGCGTCAGGCTAACTAGTTTTATTTATATGTAATTCTCAATTTAAACTTATACCATATGACGTGTCTTATCCTTTAAAATCATATATAATTCGTTCCGTTGTTCTTAGTATAGTATTATGGCCAATGATTTTATTTATAAATTAGGTATAAAAAAAAATGTTCAACGCATTTATATTCGTTTTATGATATGTTGTACCATTTTTATCAGTAACACTGATAACAGTAATTTATATAAGCACTTATAATATCTGATCAAACCCATCGTTCTCTGTTTTGAGATAATTCATTAAAATCAACCCGATAACAACCTAATAAATTAAGATATGATAACATACGAGCACAAATGATGTAGTGTTGACAAAAAGGAACGGTGATTTTAAATAATTTGATATAATGAGAAATAAAAAGACATGCTATTATATTGGCACAGCCAAAGAAGCCCACTCTTTCTCAATGTATAACTAACTTAGCATTGCAGAATTATATTATATAAACATAGCCATACATTTAAATGTTGTCTAACTAACTGTCATTGGAATTATATTATAACATTGGTAGAAAGACTCCAACATGAATTTGATAATAATCTGCTTATCTACAAATATGGATATTACTTTGATAAAATGCCCTTCCTTAATAATGGGAAATGATTATTTATTTTTACATAAAATTTCATTCCTTTTATACAGAAGAAATGTAATATATAATCGTATTATTTTTACTGTGTGAAAATTATTTTAAACGTTTTAGGATCGCTTTTCAAGTGGATTAAGTGTCCTAATATTAATATATTACGAAGATTTATCTGTTACGATGCAAGTCTTAAACTTGGGTACAGTCATAAAATTGTTTTCTTTTTATTTCAAATTAGGGACGTTTTATCTATAAATAACATTCCATGAATAAACGGAACAATTATAGACACGTTACTTTGAATTTTACTTTTATAAGAGCAAAGCAAGCTTGGTCTTATAAAAATTAAAGGCTTGTCTATAATCAATTAGGTCTATAGCGCGATGTTAACTAAGACGGTCGCAAGACGAGAATCGGGCGAAGTTGACGCCGTGATTGGCGCCCTACTTAATTAATCCAAAGCCCTCTCTAATTAATAACAATAATTCTAATGACGCTGCGATCCACCAGATGGCGACATCGACAATCGACACATTATCCGCGACGGTCTTCACCAATATAAACAATTACTTGCCGACTTGGGCACGAAAGTTCGACTTAATTAAATCTTTAAGAATGTTTTGTTCATGAATTGTATATGTTTAGGGCGTTTTAGGCATTTTGTTATGAACTTAATTACAGGGATTATTAAACAAATGAATATTTCTGATCCTATATTTCTTATATAGGTAATAGCGTTAAAAGTATTAACCTTGTTTATCGAACAATTTATATTATATACGTATTTAAACCAACTCTGTAGTTTCTCAAACAATATATCTCAACCAAATTATTACTCAGCGTGATTCATCTACCTTCGTAAATTGGATCTAAACAATTTCTCTTTAAGATTGGCTAATAAAGTTCACGCTTCAGTGTGCCGTAATTATTTGAACAAAACCCGCAAAGTTGGGGTAAATTGTTGTATTTCTCGAGGCCTCACAAGTGACGGGGGCGATAGATCAAAAGAGCTTTTGTTTTATCTCTGCGTGACAAACTGAGCACCGCGTTGGCTTCGTCTTTGTAAACATTTTCCGTAATGGAAATGTAACATGGACTTCTCAAGGTAAAAGTCCGTGTTTATTTCCCGTGTTTTATAACGCGACGTGAAGATTTGGCTTATGTTTTGAGTAGCTTCTTAAGCCAATCTAAATCTTATCTCAGTCTTAGATTGGGTATAAATCTATACTAATATATAAAGAAGTAAAGTTTGTGTGTGTTATATTGTAAGGGGTAATCTCGGGTTCTACTCAACTGATTTTAAAAATTCTTTCACCAATAGAAAGTCACATTATTGCTGAGTGTCATAGGCTATATAAAAAAGGATTGTTAACATTATGCCCAACGAAGTGGGCACGGGTCCGTTAGTATATAATTGAAGACAAAATTTGTTTAGTATTTTAAAAACATTGTAAAAGAATTATGACTTGTTAAACAGAATACATGAAAATATGTAAATAATAATAAATACAAAAGAATGCTTAAAACAATATCGGCCATTCGGCGGTACAATTATTTTCGTGAAAGGAGTTTTTATTACTTACGTAATAATTGTCTCGTCTATTAAAAATCTATTTTAAAGTCAACACCTACAGTGCCCTAATGGCAACATTATAGATAATGACATTTATTTCATATCTGTATGTGTGGGCCAGGGACATGTGTAACTCAATAATTTCATTGTGTGGGGATTTGCACAATTGCGTGAATTATTATCTAAACGGGCATATGCTGGCAACCCTCGCGTCGTGGGGTTAATGCTAGCGTTGACAAATATCTATATTTCAAATGATTTTTTCTTGTTTACAGTAACTATATTTCTGGATATAATGCCTATTAAGAAAACTGTGATATTATTACATGTTACATCAATTTTGATGAAAATGCAATTTATATTTTGCATCAACGTAGAAATGTCGTTATGTAATTAAATTATTTACTTATTTTAAATTATAGATTAAATTTAATAATTGTGACATTAATTTGATATTAACAAATTATTTGATATAATCCGTTAATTTTACTTAAAAAAATAATACTTAATTCACATAGATATTGTTCTACTACAGTGCCGATAAAATAAAATTCATACAATAATGTCATTAATATAAAAAACGAATATTAATGTGCCTCTAATTGTATGCACAATACGAGGGAGTGACAAACATAATGTTTTTGTGAGAGATTTGAATGACATCTCTATATCAATGACACGTGTTTGTCGAATATAGGCATCAAGTTTTTTATTAATAATACTTTATTGTAATAAAACTGATATATTTACTTCCTAGTTCGTTTTATCGTTTTATAATCATTACATCATGTATTTATTATATAATTTAGATATATTATTAGTATGATTTCATTATCTTGTCTGTATAGAAATAAGGACGCGATTTAAATATTACGGAAAAATAGTATCTTTTATTATTATTTTGATAATACGTTGACGCCGAATTATAATATCATTTTGTTCAGATCATGTAAATGATTACAATGTATTTAAAGTGATTATATAATATCATCGAATCTAATAGTATATAGTATATATCTATTTAATAGTCTGGTTATAGTTTAAGAGTTAAAAAAATCATTTGAAGTTAAAATCTATTCCTTGGTTATCTTTCATAGTCTGTCTTTTTGCAAAAAAATTCAAACATATGTACTACATATTATGTAGACACACTTTAAAATCGAAATAGCCTGTTCAAATTAATATATTTGTTTGGTTATCTTACCTAGTCTGTCCATTGACATATCAAGATATGTGGACGTAAAACCTTCTTGTTCTAATACATTCTATACCATATAAGCCGATAGGGTGACATGAATTAATCAATGTTAATGGATCCAGAAATAACTTGGCTAAATCCTTGACAATTACGCTAGCATCATTACTCCGGCGTATCTCGTCTAAATCGACAATATCTGTAGCGTCGCGTGTCTCGTAATCCCTTAACCGTCCGCCCACTGTGTCGCGTGAGAAGTGAATTAAATCGCCGTTGGGGTCCGATAGACCACTTAACTGAACGGTGTCTTAGGATTGATAGTTTGGCGGAGGGTCTTGGAAGTATGTGTTGGTTGTCACTTTATAGCTGAAATGTAGCTTATTTATTACAATTTAATGCCTGAAATATTTTAAATGCAATGAAATTATACGTATACTATTATTTCTTTCTATATGCATTGAGACCTAAAGAATAGAAGTAGAAATATATTATATATAAATATATTTTATATGGCTTTAATAATTAAGTACGTACAGGAAGTATACTTTCTAGACTATTTTGGAATATTTTGCTAATCAATGTTCAATAATATTATTTGATTAATATGTTTTGTTGGTAATTTATTGAGATAATATGATATACTTATCAAAATGTTTCAATTTTGTGTATCAAATATCAGTTCTTGATATAAGAATTAATCGATTTTTTAAAGACAACCCTCTGCGGATTATTAACCCTTAAATAGCAAATCGCGAGGGTCACAGTAACACGCGGACTGTCAAATTCACAATATTGCTTCAATCTGTCATAGTTATTATTAAAATTTAGGTGACAATGACCAATGCAAATTGTTTCTAGGTTTTAATTTGACATTTTCTCTTTTTTGTTATTTATATTACTATATTGTATTGGAGCGATTTGAATAGTGTTATTTTTAAATATAAAAATATCAATAACATTATATAGAGAATACCCAAAGAGCTAAGAAGCCTTTAAAATCTCTTTGCCAGGTTACATACATTATTATTCATAATTTACTTTCGGATAAAGAAACGTTTCGCTTCCACGAAAATTAAAATAACGTATTGTGGGGTGAAAAGCAATATAATATTGTCGTTTGATCCGAGATGACTATAAATCATTAAACTTAGCGCCTAAATGCGAGCTCCCGGCAATTATGGTCTATTGCAGGATTTATTTTGTTTAAATGACATTTACACATGCTTATTACAGTATTTTACTGAAACAGGCATAAATTATATATGAGGGTTGGCTTCTTCGAAGTTATGTGTATGTACGTTTTAGAAGCCATTATGTAAGTATGTGTGCATCGGATCGATGTGGCTTGATGTAAACACGGGCTAGAACAATAGTGGAAGGCGTCGATACAATGGACAATGCCTGCTCCTTCGATACGATAACTACTTCCATCTAGCATGCGTTTGTGTGCGAGCTAACATACACACGTATTGTGTAATAGTAGGACTACAGAAGTGAAAAACAAAGCACAACCGAGTTTTAAGTTATGTATTGGATTTTAAATAGCTTCTTAACGTGTGAGTATTGCAATTATCGGATAAGATATTATATTTATAGATTAGCGAAGATTAACGTAGCTCGAACGTAAGCGAGACTATACATTCTTACGCCTCTTATCAATGAACTGCAAGGTATTGTTATATAGGAAAGCGAATAATTTCTATAACAGATGTCCACGATGGTAAAGCTCATATTATCGGAGGCGTGGTTGCAGTAGATAAGTAGATTTGTGACAGCACGGTAACGACATGACATAAATTTGTGACAGCAAATACCGTTATTGCAGCTTAGCTTCCGCGCAAACAAGGGCCGCGTTCGAATGACACCGGCGTTGGAGGGTTTAGATTGTAACCAACGTACTGGTATATTACTGTTTAATAGTTCACGAATTCTTAGTGAGACGCTGTTATATTTTTTATAATAAAAATAAGGTGATTATGATCTTAACGTATAAGTAAAGAGATATAGCAGTTGTGATTTTATGTGGATTAGCATCGATCGCTAGGCATTCGACCGCAATTAAATATATTAAAATAATGGCTTCCTCATCACGAGTTCCCTGACCCGGTGCGGAGGAAGGCGGAATGACCCCATAAAAGCTGAGGTTAAAAGAATATCCGTATTGCATACCAAGGAGGCGCGTGCGCAGACGGGTGCGCTCACAATGCAGCGGAAGACGTATCGCCGCCCCAAGCAGATGGCACACCATCTTGAAACTGGTTCTAATGAACGCGAATTATTGACCTTACCCCGCGTATGAATGTCTTAAGCCTAATAAACGTATTGATTGAACCACCCTCCGTTGCTGGCCGGAAGATTTTTTAGGACGTCGATAGCATTGCTTTTTTGGTATTTTGCATAAATTAAATTCTTCTGCTGTGACGTGTTTTAGATAAAATTATTATTTGTGGTATTTGTCACTTTTAATGAAACAAGAAATATTTTGGGATTGTTTTATTAAACTAGCAACTGGCGAGTTAATGTATGTATGGCAGAGTTATGTATGATAATTTTCGTCTATCAAAAACAGCTCTTTAAAGAGTCCCTAATGTTTAAAAACTGGTTTGCCGTAATAGAAACGGCACGCGAGCGCACAAACACATGCGTAGTTATAATATAACACAGATAAGAACACGCGCCAAATTGAGTGCCGTAATGAATGAGCGAAGTAAGTCGTACAAAGGGCACATCTTGTATTACACTATTTTGTATGGAGAGGAAGTAGAAGGCAGCTGGCTGACTTCTTTTTCTTAGTCTCAGTAATGATGGTTTGGAGTGCATTGCTTTTGTTCCGGTGTCCTGTCGCGTGCCCCGACTATTCGACTAAAAGTGGGTGGAAAGGTGTTCGAACCGCTGCTTCGCCAAGATGTTTTGACGTTATTAGCGTTACCCTATGTCTTGTGACTATGACTGTTGTGTATATGGCTTGTTTTTTACCAATATGATAAGAAAGCCTGACGCAAATAAATTGTATTACCAATAAGTCATATTTAAATCGGTAGTATTTTAATGAACGTTCTCTTCAATGCTATCTCAATTTGTTGTTAATAAGACATGAATATATTAAACGTTAGAATTAAATATTAATAGTACTCTTTAGTATAATACTCTTTAGTATATTGGTAACGGAAACAGATAGACGCCTAAAATATCCGACAACAACAAATCAAATTCCGTACTACGAGTATTCTTATCCATAATCGTACGTAACACTCCCTGTGCGAATCTGACTCGCACTTGGTCGGTTTATTTATTATATTCAGATATCACTAAGTTCCGTAAAAACTGTGAAACATATCGAGGTGTTATCCAAATGCTATCGTCCAAATAATGCTCAGGGCGTGGCACGATGTTTATTTGATAACAGTAAAACGTTTAATATGTTTGAAATACTTAAAATTTATTAATACATTTTTATTGCAGGCAATGAAGAAGATGGTGAACACCCCACAAACAACGACGACAATACAGGTATTTTCACATTTTCTTTTCATACTAACTACCCTCAGATAAAGAGCGCTTGAGAAAATGTACGTTTCCTAGGGACCATTTTTAAAATTTTGAGCATAAAAATACTAGTTACAGAGATATCAGAATCTTTAAGCGATGTGAATACAATTCAGTTACAGTCGTGGAAGATCATGTCAAAATAATAGTATTGTTTTTACGGAATCGAGATTTATCGCAGTTTATCTATAGCAAGTTCATTTTGCTGATAGTACCTAAGCGATTGTCTGCCCGTGCGATACAACATATTCCGTGTACGTGTCCACAAATTATACTTTTGTCTAATCTTTCTGATAGTATAATCACTGAGTGATGCGCTAGACATATAGTTGCTTTTGAAGTGTACGACTGTGTTTCATGTGCTCCAAATACCCATTGTGAATATTGGACAGCAAAAGGAGTTTAGGAAACCAAGCTAGGTAAGGAATTGTGATGCCTTATAAATTTACTTTCTTACGTAATTCGTTGACCAAATTTATAGGACCTATCGTTGATAAGAATATTGTTACGAGTGTTCTCAATATTCTATTACGTATACCTGTATACGTAGGTATATTTTTTATAGGTACAGAAATGAATAACTTCCTAGCGAAACGGCTTTAATTTATCTTTGTTTCGGTTATTTCATTAAATAATGTAGTCAAGTTGATTTTCTTTTGTCATAATTATTCTTTAATTATATAACCTAAAACGTATGCGCAAAAGCAAATTTAATTGTGTCAAATAATAGATAAATTTAAATAGGTCCGCTGAAATTAGACTAACAATTAAATTTTAAATGGTGTAAATTTACAACAAGCTGAATATTTGTGAGATTAGTAGATAATTATTAATAAAATGAGAGAGTGTATGGAAAAATTCTATTCATGATCAAAGTGTCTTTGTGTTCAGCAATTTTTCCGGCGCAGGTGGAAGAACAGTTCGAACTGGTTCTTATGTTTTTTAACTTAACGTCAACTTTTAACCCCAGGTCATATAACCAAGCAACACGTGAACTTGATAATATTCCCAAGGATGTTGGTGGACATCCTTGGTAACTGAGTTTAGAACAAGCTAACGAACTGGTTTTGATTTTCTCTAAGTAGATATTAATAACCACACTAAGTACACTATCACATAGATGGTGTGGAAACGTGTGCATATTATAACGAATAAAACTTCAAAATTATTTAATCATATTATATCTCAGAAATTTTTTTTTAGGTTAATTGTACCTAATCAACAATTTAGGTCACACGTGCTTTTCGCAAATTTTCAGTTTGTTGTAAATTTACGGAACTTCAAATTAATTGCCTTAATTGGCCGGACTAAATCCTTTTTTTTTAATATTAACAGATTGATTTTCTTATTTTTCTTACTTCTCAATATAGAAAGAGTCGGGTAGCGTTTAGAAGTAAAATATTAACCGATTGATTTAGAATATGAATAACTTAATATATAATTTCATGACTTCATGACTGTATTTAGAGACTAAATAAAGACTACGATAGTATAGAAGAAGTATAGAGTATTATTCCATGACTTCATTGTAATAAACATATTAAGTCATCGAATAATAGGAATTGAGACCACAATCTACACGTATCGATAAACGCGTGATGGAAAAAATCTGTTTCTACGAATAAATAACGTTCAATAATGTGATAACAATTACTACGGTCGACTACAAAAGTACTAAATAAATTAATAATGTTTAAGTATATTTGTAATTTAAAAAATACATATAACAGTGATTCAACCCAAAGAAATTTGTTAGTGTTGAGATGATTCGTAATTTAGAATGTAATATCTGAAATATTTTGTAGTCGATGGAACCTTGCTTGCTTAACAACTTCTACTTACCTTCTACGTGATTAGACGTTAGTTGAGCGAGCGATACAATTATAAAATACTTAGAAACGTTTTATCTTTACCTGATATAATATACTTCCGATATTATCGTGTAGTGACGTTTGGGTAATCAACTAAAATGTACGTAATGTAGTCATGCTTCTATTAAAATAATTAAAAGTACCTATACCGATTTTCAGAACATATAGGAACAGTCTTACTTCTAGTATGTTTGAGGTGCCCGTTCTATTTCTAAGAGTTCCAGTGTAACATTATTATTAGTATTCATTTACACAGCTTACACAGTTTATATCTAGCTATACTTTACACACGAGTATATTTGTTGAGGCAGAACTTTGAATTTTAGTAAATGTGATTTTGTTTCATACTAGTGGTGACGTGTCAAAAAGTTAGGTTAGGTTAGTATTGTTTTTAATCTATGGTACCAAATTCATCTATATCCTATTTGAGTAACATTTAAAGAGTTTCATAGGTAACCTTGCCCTAAGATAAAATATTCTTAGATTAGATTTGTTATATCCTTTATAGATAATAATTTGTGTCGTAAAATCATCGCCCAGCACAATAATGTTTTGAAGATTGTATTCCAATGTACAAAAACGCAAGCAAAATGGTCTTGTAATCAGTATTGATCAAAATATGGTGTCTATAGTATTAGTATTTTATTTAATAAAAATATCGACAATTTCCAATAGTTTTAGTCGGTAGCAACTGAGTTCCGATATAAAGTCTAGTCTATTAGACAGTACAAATTATTTGAATTTCTAAAATAAATAAGAGTTAATTAAATATTATAATGATTGTGGGGCCGTGGTCGTCAATTCTGTTCCCGGTCGTTGCCATGTGTCATTAACAGTGGCAGTAAATCGTCTCGGGTCGAAGCAAACGGAATGCGATATAAGGCACGCGGTGTCGATAAATTCTGTCTTTGGTATGACCACTAACCTAACCAGTTAGACTTTGACTAGCTATTATTGATAATAACTGTTGTCGTCATTTCGTTATATGTATTAATATCCTGAATATTTCGTTATATGTAATAATATCAGGTAATCCTGAATCCTGAACAAGCACATAATTGGCACTTATAAAGTTTCTATTAATTAAACATTAACCTCATACTCGTATTTGGGCTTCTTACTCGTAAAGTTTTAAAATATATATTTCCTTGGGATGAACTATATTTGCCCCGGTATATTTAAATGATCTTAATCCAAATTTTCTTAGACTTAGTTGATTTAATTTAGTTGAACGCTACTTATCTATTATACTTGACTTTTATACATAAATACTTTAACGTTGAAAAGGTTATAAAGCGGATGGTTCTGTGTCCACATGTAGGTATATCTTGTAGGAATACGATCAATAGTCATTAGCGATAGGTACTTAGAACTCCACACAACGTACTGTTAATCTATTTTTTTAAGCTATAGGTATAATAAGTATGAAATATTTTTAGCTAGGCGTCTTTATCTGATTAGGCAGATTTTTTTTAATGAAAACTTAGGTGATTTTTTTCATATAATAGGAGGCAAACGAGCAAGCGTGTCACCTGATGTTAAGTGATCAGCGCCGCCCATGAGCACTCGCGTTGTCACGAGTGTGTTGCCGGCCTTTAATAGGTGATAGGTAGACGTTTTAGATATATAGGGGTGCTGTGCTGTATACAGCGAACAGTATTATGATATATAGGGGTGGCGCGTGCAACAGTTTTACATGAGGACCAGCACCAATTAGAAGCAATACCAAAAGCATCGGCTCAAGTACCATCATTATCTCGGCCGGTGTAAGCCAAGCTAACTCTTCCACCCCAACAATTAGACATAAAATCCAATAAAAAATTCACGGGTTTTCGGAGACAAGTGGAGTGAGCAATCCTGAAGTATGGGGTTGGGACATAGTTAAAGCGTTTAGGTCGAGAGTCGTTGAGGGAACAGCCTTTTGTAGATTTTTCTATCGTTTTTGAGGCTGAGCCATTTTATCAATTCGAGGGGAGTTTGACAAACCGTAAGGATGTAACGTCGCGGAAAATGTTCTCTGTGGCACGAGGGTCGCTGTATTTTACATTACAGTGTATATCATAAGTTAGTGTATATCATAATATAATTATAATCTGTCAGTCTGGGATCGATATTACATCATATTTAAAGCATATTTTATACATTTTTTTAATTATCATCTTTGTATTTAAAATCCTTATCCTCAGTATGGGCGAGAATAAAATAAGACGACTTAAAAAATAGTTGAATAATATATTTTTAAATTAAATGTTTAATTTACGTCTGCCGTTGCGTTTGTTCCTACAATAGAGCGCAATAAACTATGTAATATGATGAAAACTTCTTCCACTTCGAAACAGTCGGTATGCAGTCACATAAAACTAACTTAAAATAAGCACACACTGCAAGTTGAGACTACGTCCGTGTACGGAGGCCGTATATTACCGCCATAAAGACTGCATAAATGCATTGAAGCATGCCACCACTGATTGGATACCTATTTCTGATTTAATAGGATTCGCATATTTAGATATATCCGATACGCGTTATATTGCGATAGTAATGTATTTTATCAGTGTACTCAATTCAATGCATTCTCGTTTGTACCACTAACTAACACATAATATATAATGTTATTTCTTGTTCACGTTTCATGTATAATCGCGAGTGCAGCTATGTATATATAAAAAGTATGAACATATAAACGAAATTATCATTAAAACATACAGCAATGCGGCACTCGAAATTGTTTAAACTTACGCACGGTTTATAATTTTAAAACGCTCTCCAGCGAGCGAAATATGAATCAAGAGCGGAATATAATTTGGTTTTTTCAATGATTTCATCGGGACGAGAGTCTGTTCTTCCCATATTCAAACATAATGGTCGCGAACTCTCACATTAAACTGTGACCATTGTTTTGGTCTTTTGTTCGTTTTGTTTTAAACCCCCTTTGTTGTTTAGCGGTGCGGTGCCGAACAGAAAAAGATAATATTTCTGCAGTGACGTGACCGTTTCAATGCAATCTATATACCAGAAATTATTGAGTGCTTTTATTTAAATTCTAATGATGAGTGTCTTAATATTATAGTGTTATTATAATTTCACGATTGTGGTGGTCCATGCAATTTTTATTGTAATAGCTGTGAAAGCTAGGTCCTTGAGAAGAATGCTTGCGAATTCGGAATAAGCCTTAAGTTAGAATATACGGGGTACGATTTTCAAGTGAGTTTCGTGGCTTGGTAGCCAAAAATATTGGCCAACATACTTATTGAACTATACTTAATGGAGCTGGATTCGTGATTCTCATAGAAGTACATTTATTTTTATAATATTTTTCAAATGGACTCAGCACTTTAAAAACATGTATCTTCAACCAACGACCCCAAAGTATTAATAATTTAATCGACATCACATAGCACCGGAAGCTATTTGCGGTTTAAAATATGATTAGGCATACGCGTGTCTACCGAGATACACGCCCGCCGCCCGGCGCGCCTCGGGCTATGTGGATTTAATTTTGACTGCTAACAGCGGTATATCAATTGTAGCAAACGATAGTTTGCGTTTAGGGATTTGTGAGTTGATATAGATAGTTGAAGTTATAATGGTTGAAAGTATTATCGGAAGTCAATATTTCATGTTATCTTAATTTAACATTCTCAAGGTTTTTATTTTCCCAATAAATGTTCAATATTAATTATATATTAATAATCATTGTTATCGATGGAATTAGTAATTCGTTGTAACAATCAATCATCATGGTGAGTTGGTAGTCATTCCAAAATAATGTTGTATCGAGCTGAATAAATATAGTTATAAAATATTTTTGTAGCTGCGTATTCATTTTCAATTTCAACCGCGAGCGAAAACATTTTACTGTTTACCGTTTGCCTTCATAATAATAAATAATACATATAATATAAAATATATAATAAATAATAAAGATACTCTTTCAAATTGTCGTTGATGTATTGGTTAGTAAAGAGTGATATGACCAGATAGTGTCTGACAGTATGAGTCAGTCTTTATCGACAATTGAAGATGGCGTCACGTGAAGATACATGTCATGTTGACGTTTATTTACTGCTAATCTTTTGTAAGAAATGATAACTCATTAATATGTTATTTTGAATTAGTTAAAAAAAAATTCCAATAGGAAGACTTAAAGAAATTGTATGTGTCAAACATATTACGCAGGATGTAGCAGAATTCTTATCCATAAATATATACATAATTTCTAAAGCTTAGTTCTCGCTATCATTATATTATCCCCTACAGCTATGAGTATATAGAAACGCACGACTACGCACATATAAGAAGTCAGACACAAACATCGGTGAGCAGCTTTTAAGAGGAGTGGAGAGCGATGTCGCGATCGGCTTCACTGCTCACCCTGGCGACAGTAAAAAATATGAGCATCCCCTACGCCCGACGCCATCTTGAAAAAGTTTGTCACTTGTAGCCGCAAATCGATGAGACGTGCCTACGACGTAGCGTAGGCGTAGCGTTCAGGTACATTTGAAACTATGTTACGAGTTGATTTTTTACAACTAAATTATATACAGTTAGAATTCAATAAGAAAGATGCACAAAAATTCTGAGCGAAAGGCATACATATATTACATATTTTATATTTGAAAGTGTTTGGGAAATACTTAAACAGACTACAACTTTATAAAAATAATACAAACACTAATGTAAGTGTTAATGTAACAGTTAAAACAAATACTTTTTTACCAAAATATTGCCACTTGCACTTATGTCATGTTCATACATGATTTTATAATCGTGTCACCCTTAAACACTCGGTTGAACAGTATTAAGACCATGTGCTTGTAATGTGTGCTATATACTGACTGCTGCTTTGTTGGATTGACTTTTGTCATTCAAATGATAATCGCTAAAGGAGTTGTAAGGAGTTATTCACATCACCTGAACAATACAGATACGCCCTGTGGCTACGTAATGGTCGTAAAGTCAAATTGTAATGATGACTTCGAGTTTGAAGTAATGACGAACGGGAATGGACGCCTGGGGTCACAGCATGTATGCAGTGACTATAGGAACGTTTTATATCTGTTCTTGTGTACATTAAGACGAGTATTATAGCTAGGGAATATGCGTTAATAAAACTCTTGATATTTGAAATTATTTTAAATGAAATTATTTGAAATTATTAATTATGAAATAGTCATCAAAATAAATCATATGGGTAACATTTCTTTAGAGCGTGCAAAAAGTACGAATTATTATTATCAAAGCAATAAGATAAGATTAAAGTTAACAATAGCCGCTGATTAAGTTTAACCCGAAGATTCACAGATTTATAAAAAATGACCTTTGCGTGAGGTCAAGGAAGGGATCAACCCTTTAAACTTACAAAGACATCAGAAGATACGGCCTTCTCATCTTAAGAAGACACTAACCCTTTGGTTACAGAAGGGTTTAAAACCAAAATTAGTTGTATTCAATCGGCGTGACACTTTCATAACGAACCGTGCGAAATTGTATACAAAGCAGATCTAAAACGGGTGAAAAAACGGTTTTTTTGTAAAAAAAATTTGAAGGAAGAGTAACATTTGACATGACCCTCATGCATGTGTAAGGTTGATTTTTTATTGTCATTTATTCTATGAAAAATACGCTTGCTACAGAGAATAATTCAAACTAAGGTACACGCTCAAAACGTATTCTTAAAATTTATATAAATAAGAATAATTAATCATTTTTAAGCATAATTAAAAACGTGGAAAATGAACGTTCTGTATTAAGTTATAAATATATTATGTAAACGGGCTTTATACCGTAAAAGAATTCCCAACAAAATAAAAGTTATTTAACGAATGAAATGTGATTTTATCAGAACATCTTTTGTTCCGGCGACGCAATAGGGTAAAAAACAATTGTGTTTATGAAAGTAGATTTGATTCCCGACCTCGGAACGTTATTTCAAGGGCTTCATCAAGAGCGAAGTTTTGTTCTTCAATCTATGTAAAAGACGTTGTGTACAGCTGTTCATTAAATCGATAAGATAATAATAAATATATCGTGTCTCAGATACTTTATCGCAAGTACGTGTTCACAATTGTATAGGTTATAAAACAATATATTTCCATCCAAATTTTAAGATAGATATGTTTAAGAATTCTTTTTAATACTACTCGTTATTGTATTAATATTGTGGTATCCAAAAAATAAATCCTAATAGAAAACAATTCACACAAGGCTCTATTACAATTAAACAAAAAATTCAGACCAATGAACACACTGTTTATATGCACACAGACATAAGAAGTTTAGTATTAATTTAACTAAACTTTTGATTATTGACTATTTTCTTTAGTAGACACTCGACTTACAATGACGCGTCGGCAAATTTATTATGAACCTTAGGACTCTTGTAATAGAGTTTTATTTCGACTGTAGTAAATTTCAAGGTAGGGAATGAGAAGAATAGATATGGGGTCCGACTTTGCCGATAGAATTCTTTTGATTGCAAGAACCGTAACGGACCCTAACGTATATTTGGACAGCAACCTGAGAGGTTTGAAGTGGGCTCGTACTTTATAATTACGATAATTTAGACGCAGATGACGAAAACTATATCATTATATTCCACACAATTGATAAATCTTAAACTGAGAATATTAAGTTTCCATACTGTTTTGGAGTTTAGATATCAGCTGAAATCGAAGTATATCTATGAATATTGTAACTTTATATTTAAAATTGTTCGCTCAGTATGTTCTTGTCTTATCAGTTTTGTTATATCATTGTGATTGCCAGATTAGTTTGAGCGTGAATATCTTATCGTAGCACCGTTTCTACGTGGTTATGTAAAATGTATGAATTTAGAAATATTATATTTTGACTCGTTATAAGTTTTTTATAATGATAGAAATCAGAATACTAGAGTCGGAATACAAAGTCATATGTTTAATTGATGCAAATTATGTAATTCGAATTCTTACAAAAAATATGCTTAGCTAACTAATCTCAATCGTAAATGTTCCGGTTCATTAGAATTAAAAAAAAAACACTTTTGAAGTGCATTTTATTTCATGAAATTAGTAAGACAACTTTCTAATATACAAATACTTATTTTTATTCCTTAAAAATGTAATTCGTTAACTACACGTTACATTTAACAAAATTTTTAAGTAAAGCAAACAAGAGTCGTAATCAACCCGACTCCCGAATTCCTCTGAAACAGCTTTATTAAAACTCTGATGAGCATCGCATGATATATGGATACAATTCGCTTGTGATATACGGGGTGGAGTCAGTTTTAAATAAATTAATGGATTTATACTTATGACAAGGCTATAGTCGTTTAGGTTTAAAGCTTTATTAGTATCTAAGTCTCGTTGAAATAGAAAGTTTGCATAGTTTAATCACCTACATATATAACGATCATCGCTGTGATATTGCATCACAATATTGCAATATTTCTTTTAAAAATCTGGCATCTAACTCCCAGAGGCTTCATGCTCCACGACTATATGAATACTTTTAGTAGTATTTATCGCTGTTCATGAGAACAGCGATGACTATTTCCCATCAGGTGGCACAACACGTATAAAGATTCTCAATAGTTCGTCCTTGCAATAAGAGCACCCTTTGCAACGGAAAATACCATTTTAAAATAAGCAATTTTTCACGGATCACGCGCCGTGTCATGAATCGTATAGTCGAGCTAAATTTGATTTACTGGGACCGAATGTGCATGCAATATCTGTTTGAGTTATAACATTTTTTATTACCTATTAATTATTTCGATCGGCGCCTGGTTATATTGAAAACACGATTGATATATCCTTTCTAGAATTCGCAATCAATTATGTGTTTTTAGTCCGCGATATTCTAACAGGACATTTCTTTTGTACCGTTACCGTTCATATATACAAATACGTAATAATCTTATAACAGCATTAAACAAAGACAAGGCACTTATCATATCCAATTATCTAAAAATCATATATCAAGAATCACATGTAAAGATCAAAATTATAATTATCCCCAAATTGATCTCTCAATCCAATTAAAAAGCAATCATTATTGTAAAGTATTGACGTTTTCGACGTAAAGAATAAATTTCTATAGCATTATGACTCGTATACTAAGCTAAGATTTCATCGATCACCGTGACGCAGTCGGTTTCGAACCAAACATATCACGACTATCTTTACTGATTAATGAGTCCTATCTGTTAATGTTTCAAGATTAAATAAATACGCTATAAACGTGAGGTAGGATTTAAAGAGAATTTGCTTTGTAATTAAAGGAAAATGGTGTTATCAAAACAAAACAGTAAAATAGATAGAATCATATAAATTATTTTGATAATTGAAGCTTTTAAATGTTGAATATTGCATTGTCATTTTGTCATTAAAAGAAATAAAAACTACCTATAAGATTACAGATGAATTTCATAGCTTAGAGATATTCTTTTTTTCGACTGTAACGTGTATTCAATGTCTATCTCTCAATAACGTTGACCCTGACGTCCTAAATGCAACAGTAATTGACTTATCGACATGCAACGCGTCGATTGCATCTGTTTTAGACGGCCTTTGAATGTCAAACAATCGGCTTGTCACAGGGCTATGTTAATTAAATTAATTCGGGCGAATACATTGTGTCCAATGATGTCAATAGCTCTATCGTAGACTATTCACGATTGTTATAATGCTCGATGTATTGCTATAATGCTTTAATACATATTATTATATATATAGTACGATGTTGTCCTTTGTCAAGTACATTGACGTTCAAAATTGCTCTTATCTTAATTTATATAAAAATTCTTAGAAGCGTGAAAATTGCCAAAATGCTATAATAACTGCCACTGTTTAAAAGTCGATTATTATTGAAATAGAACGTCAAAGAATAAATGTTATTGAAAAGTTGCGGGATAGCTCTCTCGGGCGTCAAAAAGAAAATTAGGATGTGAGCCGTCAAAACTTCAAAACCAGCCCATCAAAGGGACATTTTAGAGGGATGCCGCCCCCGCATTACACCTCTCTTATTATTTATCACATTGTCGCCGAAATTAATGGCAAACCCTCGTCAAATGATTTTTATTTTATAAATAAATCCACTGGCTTCTGGCAGCTTAATAACATCTTCGTGTTATGTCGCGGCTCTCTGTCTGCCTCGAGACAAATGATGTTGCCAAATGATTTTAAATTTTTTTATTTTATTAAAAGAAAATGCTTTTACAAGTGATAACGTGACCACTTATTTATTAATGCAACGATGAGTCGTTCGGAAAAAATTATCGTGAATTAATTGTCACTTTACTTATTCACAAGGCAGATAATCTTCTTTATAAAAATGAATCGAAAAATGTGTTGGTAAGCGCATAACTCGATAACAGCTGAACCGATTTACATAATTATTTTTTTAAAGATAGTAGGATGTACGAAGATGGTTCTTAAGAAAAAAAAGGAGTATTGGGTGAAAGTTTTTTTGTACAATAGGATACAGAGTGAACGAAGTCACGTTGGGCCAGCTTGTGCCTAAATAAAATCTAAAATTGATTATCACTAAAGACCTAAATGTACATTGTCAAAAGCCAATTTCGTGTGGTCGACAAATTTCTTTGAATCCGAGTTCAGGTCGTTCTAAAAAGTACGTGATAAACCACTACCGCGATAACAATGCCGCACATAAAAAATAATTAGCGGGAATATAGATGTATGCCAAAGGTCAGCCACGAGGAAACGGCTCGGTATTGAAATACCGCCATAAAACAACTATTATTTCTAATCATCACGTATATCTTTTTTGCCTAACGAACGGTTTTAATTACGGGAAACCGAAGCTTTGTCATTAATATTATCACTGTCCGTCACGGCGTGCGTATCTTAATATTTATTTAATGAAGTGATAACGCAGTAATTACGATCACTACATCCAAATAAATTACGCTACAATTATACGACGCGTTTTTATCGTGTTTTATTTATAAATTAAAATTAATTGTAACTTGTTTTGATGGTTGTATTTCCTTTTAAATTTGTTTTTTAAGAAAAAAATATGGCAGAGTTTCAAGTGTAATATTGGCTAAAGTTCCATTTGTCAAGTTTTTTCTATCACAATATCGTTCGATTCGAGAAGATTAGAAGTTAAACCTATCTATGATTGTGTACTCTATGTGTATAGTGATAGAGTTTAAATTATAAAAATGTGTCTATCACAGAAGATGTGAAGTTTATAATTGAATGTCGTAAATTAAGGTGACATCGACAGTCGTGACTCGCGGGGTTGCGACATCGCTAGGGAAGCTTTGCCAATATTTTATCGAAATGGTAATTATTTGATCGAGTAACAGATGAAAATTTCCCTTGTCTTTCCGTTATGAAATTTATGATTGATTGATTAACTCCGGTACGGTTTGTTTACGTAATGTGTTCGAAGTTGTTCCCTGTTAGAAGTTTTTAGCTTTATCAAATACAGTTTTGTGACAATGACAGCCTTCTTTTTAAAGAGTTTCTCTAAGCATAAATAATATAAAGATATGTACTAATAAAGATATATAATACAACGTTTTAATTTCCTCTCATGATTTTATACCATTTTTCCTTATAAACTAAAATTTAAGTATCGCTAAAATTTAATAGAATAAATACAATTTATGGTCATTAGATACGTTTAAAATAATTATACATTGACGTAATTCATTATCAATATTTCATACGTCGTTGCTAAGCACAAATTCATTTTTTTTGGTTATCTATAGTTAATTTTTGCCTACGTCATGCGCTAACTGGTAACACCAATTACATATCAGCGGTTATATGACAAGTATCAAAGGAACCGGTTGTATTGACTCGTTACCGGTTTCATCCGGGTGTAACCGGGTATTACCGGCCCCAATGAATCGCGCGTCACCTCTGAAGCCTCCCGCTGGCTGCTTTAATTCGCGCGACAAAACCCTTTCTCTATCCGCTACTGACAGATCGCAGTGGGATACGATTTCTTTATCAGTATGTGGATGGGAATGTTTTGGAATCTTATACAGATTTTATATAGGGAGTCAGTCGATTGAGGAAATAACTGTCGTGCATTGTTTTCGCTTTTCGTTTCGCTTTAAAGTCTACGGATAAGTCCAAAGGAGAATTAAGACGAATATTAAAGTGTACCTATATGTATGTGTGTGTTCCATTGAAAGTAATAACCTTATCTTTTTTTGCCATGGTTTTCCCTGCATAAATTATATTTCTTACTTCATTATTTTTGCCTAATAAATATATGCTAGAAACCTACTTGTAGTTTATAACTAGATTTCTATTAGAAAATCAAAATCCGTTACGTACATTAGACACAAACTGACAAACACTATCGCAGCACAGTAAAAAATTATATATAATGATAATACCGATTGTATTATTTATTTAAAACGATGAACGTAATAAAATTAAAAAGAAACCTTAGCCATCAACCACGCACCATACTATCTAGAATAGAGCTATCGATTTATACACAAACGTGATCTTTAACTTCACAATCACTTTATCACCTTATGACCTGGAAATGTAATACGACACCGACGGAACAAAGATATAAAATACAAGATTAGTTTACTTAACAGTGCGTATTTAACATTCTTTGAAGCGGCTAGGAAGCGAGGTGAAAGGTCGTTCTATCAATTCCGAGAGCGGCGGAAAGACAAATGACAGATAATAAATGACATTTAAAAAGGAGGTTAAGGTTGATTATGGATTTTAGTTATGATAATACCTTCATAGTAATAAAGTTAGGTTAGGTAAATGTGACAGTTTGCTTTTTTTATTGTCTCTTGAGCGTGTTTTAATTTTCTGAACATAAATATATTTAAAGCGTTCAGTAACGAAAATATTTAAGGTTCTATTTTTAAATGTTTTTATTTAAGGCATAAATGATTATAATCTTAAAAATAAAATTCCTATTTTAATCCATGAATTAGTCGAAGTGACTTTTTAAAACGGCGGTGGTGGTCACACACAAGAGCCGAAATCGAAATGATATATTCGACATGTTTATTATAAGTTGCAAAATATTAGCGAACGTTACATTGGGGACACTATTCTGTATCGTATTTCGTTCATTGTCATACAAATGTATCTGTTGTTAGCGGCGGTAATTGCTGGCTTGCTGCAATTTGCGAAGGGAAGTCAATAGGAGTTCAGTTCATTGTGTAAGAATGTGAATGTGCCCTTACTATGTCTTGAACTATGGGTTGAAGTTATTGCTGGAAAATATATTAGATTTATTACGAAAACTTTACGTTGTATTTTTGTAAAGTGATAATGATTAAGTAATACCTCTCAAAAAGTTAGCTCAAGGTTAGTTTCGATGAATAAATTTAAAGATTATATTGTAAGCGAGTACGTTCCTTCTATACTCTTATATTTAGGCCTTGCCAATTATTATTTGAAAAATTTATTTAATTTTGTTTCTACCTAAATATTGTTTTTCTTTTTATATATTCAAAATCGTCAGAAACGAAATTGCTCTAACTTTTCTTCATTACATGAAGAAAAAGCAAAGCTTTCTTATTTGTAACATAAAAAAAAATTACACTAAGATACATCAAAAATTGTATTAAGTCAAGCATTGAACGTGGTATCAAGTGCACTTACGAATTGCAACATAAAGCATAGTGTATTTATTAAGAACATTAATTTTCAATCTGTCTGGCTCCCCCACGACGCAGACCTCAAGACATTAGCGAGATTTTCTCTAATGACTACTAAAGTTGAGGCGAGGATAACGCTCTAAGTGGCTGCCGATTAGTACAAGGCATAGACTTTTTGATATATTATAATACAGTATCGGTTAACTCGATCTTAATACCTATATAAATTACGTGTAACGTTGTTTGTCCGCGATTGACTTCTAAACTACTGAAGAGAATTTAAATTATATTTTCACTCCGTGTCTAGTTTGATCCAACTTAATAGATAAGATAGCTTACAAAATAATATATGCAAGTGAAGCCGGGGCGGGTCGTTAGCATAAAGTTTTTTATCCTAAAGCGTTTTTTATTGGTTCTGAACGAGAGCTAATGCTATGATAGAATTTTTTTCATAGTTAAATTGTTACATTAAATTAAACTAAGAAGAAAAAGTGACGCACACACAAGGGTAGACAATTAGTTATGATTTCTCGTGGAAATATTAAGAATACATTGATATTAACCTATATCGTTATTTTAAACTATAATTAAGATCTTTACAATCTACAATCTCTTGTTTCGCGTGGAAGATAGTTTATCAAAATAACCTTATTATCAAATGGGCAATTATAAGAGTACCTACCTATTCGCGTATTTCTCATAATAAACCGCCATCTCCTATAACTTGTAGATGCGAATGTATGGGGTGTGGTGATTGATGAGCCCTTGTTCAGATCGTCGGTTCAATTACAACACGATTATTTCATTTGACATGATACTTCCTATACTAACGCTTTCTGCTAATTGGCATTAAGGTAAGGAAGAGAATCAGGTCTGGTATTTATCCTGCAACTACATTATATATAAAGCAGTCGCTTGTCACTATGCTTAGATCTTTAAAACTATGCAATTAATTTTGAATATTATGTTTGATGAAAGATAGTGATACGTATTATGGTTGTATATTATGTTATGTTTATTATTACGTATGATATCAATATTTTAATCAAAACAAAACACACTATTACAATCTTTAAAAGTATTGAAACGTTGGTATATTTAAAGTTTAAACTAGCAAAACAAACAGTAACCTTCAAAGTGACTCAACCTTATCTCAGTCGACTCAAAACTTTCCCATTTTCTTCTCTCATGTCATCAAATCGAAAGGAATGGTAAATGCGTCGTTTACAGTCGAATGCACGTTTATTGCCTCTATAAATTCTATAGATCGCCCCAGGAGGCTAGCGGCTATCGCTACTCGATTCGGCTCTCTTCGTTAAATTGAAATGGCCCGCCCTTTGTCGGCCGGATTTAAATTCGACATTTTAAACCCAATTCTTCTGGTGACCATTGAGCGTTATCGCACTGTTTGCATGCAAGTACGAGTATAGCTATGAGATCGAATCGCAATCATTTATTTGATAGTGACAATGAGAGCTATCTGTCTTTCTTTGTGATTTTGTTTCTTTCGGTTGATAAGCGCCGTAGTTAATAAAGGACCTTACAAGACTCTACTTAATCCTATTATAGATACTAGATAGCTTTAAATAAAATATTTATATGTTCTTAGTAACGAATAAAATTAATTCCACATATGTACATATTGAATTCGGAAGGCCTTAAAATTTTCGTTAGAACAACATTACGACTAAGCTTTAAATTGATAAATTACTGTTTTATCGATATTTTTACAATCAAGAAATTAATTTGATTTAAATTAATTAGATTAAGAAAATTATGCAAGCAAGAAAACTATTAACTAAAAATGCATAAAGAATATTACTACATATTCTATATACATACATAACCTGTAATATAACCAACAGGCCGGTAGGAGGTTCCCCCCTGGCAAATAAAAGTGTCGCCACAATGTAGTCATTTTGAATTCAGCGAGCATTCCGCTCTCGAAAAACTTTCATGTAATAGAGGATTTATTTAGGTTTGCGCGAAACCTGTGCCAAGTATTCGTGTTGTTATTGTGTGTCTACTCCCGTAAATTATGATTTAGAAGTTGTGGTGAAACGAGTTAGCGTTACGACGTAATTGATAGTTTGGTTACTGATTTAATTCGAACCCTTGTAAGATACATTTAGATAAATTCTGATTAACTAATATATACCCTACTAGCTGTTCCGTGCCCACTTTATTGGGCATAATGTTAAAAACCTTTTCGGTTTTTTATATAGTCTATGAGACTTTGTAATAATGTGGCTTTCTATTGGTGAAAGAATTATTAAAATCAGTTCAGTAGATCTCGGTTCAGTAGATTACTTCTTTATAATATTAGTATAGATGTAATGTTAATTTTTGTCGTCATTATAAGATACAGATGATGAATATTGTAGTGTTTATTAATTAATGTCTGTTTTTATTTAAAAAGTGCAACTATCAGAGTTTCTTGCCGGTTCTTCTCTGTAGAAACTGCCTTCCAAGTGGCATATTATTGTTTTGTAAAACCACGACGGTACCATTGTGTTCCTATAGAAAGCCTAGTTAAATAAATTTATTTAATATATAAGTATTTAACTTTGACATAATACAGTGAGCGTTGTTCTTCCTTTCTCCTTGAATAAAACAATGTATTAGATGATAGTTATTTTGAAAAATAAAAATCATAACATCCTTTTTTGTTACCTATACTTAATAATAATTATTAATCATTATTAATTATATGAGATTATTTAGAATGCCAAGTCAATTAAGATTAGATGATAATTGATTAACAACTAATAACATTAACTAACAATTTTTACAATATATTGGAAGACTCGCATACGAATTAAAAGGGATATTTTTGAATACACATTTGTATATTTTTATTGCCTACACTGCGTAACTCTTCTGATTAACAGACTGTATACTAGAAACACAAATGTTGTGAAAATATCCATATCGACTAAGTGAACATAGCATAATATATCATGTTAAAAAAAACCAGTAATAATTTCCGTTTTTCCAATCAACTTTGTAAGGCAAATTTAGCTATTTGGCTAACAAAAACCTTCTATTTTAGATAAATGTTACAATGATTTCTTCAAAAAACGGATTATCCAACACAAAAATATTTTTTTAAATTTAAACCAATAGTTTCTATGATTAGCGTGTTCAAACAAAGAATCACTTCAGCTTTATAATTTGTTTTAGTAAAGATATGTAAACAAGTAGGTTCTAAACATTCTGCGAATTTGATAAATCATTATTACTGATTTATTATATACGAGTTTTAATTAATCAGATAGATAACAGAGATAACAGATAAACGCCGTTATCGAAATTGGATAACTTCGTTGTTTCTTTTAAATATATGTATTTGAAAAGTATTGCGCATTTGAAAATTGAACGAGAACATAAATTAAATTTTCAGTCACGTTTTTTACGTTAAAATTTTCATATCATTTCACTTATCATGCGCTTTGACACTAAGATTTAATACGGCGACCGTAAAATCGATTATATTTGATGAAACAAGAATCGATTATCAGACATCGTGTCTATCGCAAATCGA